>JBBPBQ010000002.1:6487432-6545969 GCA_037974755.1 Cicer yamashitae
CTTAATTTTTAATTAAATATATTAAATTTTCAAGTATAATTTTTGTTTATATTTCATCTTGGATGTAGTATTAGATAAGTGTAATCAATTGCTATCAAATTCTTCAACTAAAACCAACATTACAATAGTAACAACAAAAGTCGACTTATCTAGTTAAAATATTTAAAATTTAAGATTAAATACATTAAATTTTCAATTACTATTTTTGTTTATATTTTATTCAAAAATAGTATAGCATATCAACTTTACGATTATCATATTTGTTTATATTTTATTCAAGAACATTATCAAATAACAATTAAAGTTTTGGGTTTGAGCTTTATTTAAAGTAAACATCCACTAAAGATAATATTATTTTCTTCTAATGATAATATTATTTTTTTAATTTTAAATGTCTCATTTATTTTTTCTTCAAATTAAATATTTCTTTTATGATTATACTATTATTTATTATTTCTCAATTCATTAAACTTATTAATTAATTATATTTAATAAAAATATTTCAATAAATAAATCTAATTTTATCATTGACATTAATGTAACTAATAATTTTTTAAAGAAATATATACAAATTAAATGAAATATTTGAAATGAGAAGAAAATAGATTTGTTATCTGAGATATGTCTGTGTGTAAATGAATGCGCGTGAAGGAGAGGATTGGGTGTTGTTTGAGGATAGGGAAGGGAATTGGGTCGGTAAAAAGGTAAGCATTGATACGGACACTCTTAACCCTTGTTCCCAACATCTTGTCTCATACCCGCAAGGCTCGCCCACACCCTACTACCTACGCACTATTTTTTATTTTTTATTTTCATCAATACTACCTATACACTACTCCCTCTTAATTATCTCTCATTTTCCAATTCTCCAACTTAATTGCAATTTCAACATCTATCCCCAGCTCTTACTCTGCCTTCTCAATCATATTTTATTATGTTTTATTATTTATTATTTCATTCGTCCTACAATAATTAAATATTTTATAAAAAAATTGTTTTAAAATTAATGAATTTTTCAATTTTCAATCCATGTAAAATGATAAAATAATTTAATTGTTATAAAATAGGAAAGTATAAATTGTGCAAAATAAATTATTGTTTTAATTTTAATATAATATTAATTTATTTTTTTAATTATACTATTTAATTAATATTATATACATTATTTTCAATTCATTATGTTCTACTTTACACTAATATTACAATAATGAGATTTGGACACTCATAACTTATCTACTCTCATGCAATGCTTTATTTTCTTTATATATATCCTTTTATATCAAATCATCAATGTATCAAACTTATCAGACTATTATCTACTTTTCTCTCTTTAATGGTGTCATTAGGGTGTTTAGATTCATGCATAGATAATTTTTCTTAATGTTAGTATAATTTTTTTAAAAAAATAGTAGTCTCTTTCATTGTACAATTTTCTTAATTTACTTAAAATATTCAAATTAGCTCTCTGATTACAGGACAGAAGGAATAATATTTATTTATTTTTCTTATTTATATACACCTAAAAACACAATTCTTCGACGCCCTTGAATAAATACTAGTAGTAGTAGTACCTTGTTGTTGCATACTATTGCTAACTAACTCTACTTGTATGGATGGAGCTTCATTTGGGACTCGCTCTCTCCACTAATTTTAAATCTCGTGCACACAACGCTAATACTAATAAGACCCACTTCCCAAATTTGAACCATGTCTTCCACCACAAGAACAAACGTACTTTTTCCCAAATCATGGACCATGCACAAGAAGAAGAAGAAACTTCCTCCACCACCACTCTCTCTCTTCTTCCATTAACTCCTGGCCACTCAGATGATCATCATCAACACTACAATCAAAGTTCCACTACCACTATCACCAAGTAATAATATTAATTACTCTTTAATTTTATTAGTAGTATACTAATCCCACCATAATGAAATTTTAAAAAAATATTGAAAAATTTGTATTTGTTCTTTAATTTAGAACTACATCAACTTATTCAAGATATTATTATTTTTATTATATTTTAATTTTGATGAAATACTCCATCTAAAATAAAATATAAACAAAAATATAATTGACTACAATTTCAATTATCATTTTTGTTTATATTTCACTCAAAAGAAGTATTTGACTACAATTCTATCATGTAATCTATTTTTTGCGTAAAATAAAAATAAAGTATTTGACTAATTGATCAAGATATTGAAATTAATAATATGATTAGTGATTTATTTAGGAGCGATGAGGATGATGGAGAAAGTTTGGTGGGTTGGCCACCGGTTAATGATGGGAGGAAGAAACTTCGTTATAATGAAAACGATATTATTGATGATGAAGTTGGAGACAATATTGTTGAGGATCATGTGGTCTCCATTCATGGTCAAAGGAATTACGTGAAGGTGAAGATGGAAGGAGTAGTAATAGCTCGAAAGATTGATCTCAACATGCACCATTCATTTCACACTCTCAACCAAACTTTGATGGACATGTTTCATAAATGTACGTGTCTAAATATTAAATCAGTCTCTCATTTCCTTACTAAGTGTTTTAGACACTAAAATAAAAAAATTAATTTTATTTATTTTTTTCTAATAGTTTACTTTTTTCTAGAAACGTATAGTTAATAAGCTAGAACCTAAAATAAAATATAAATAAAAATAGTATCTAAAAAATTGATACTTCTGATTTTAATATTTAATTAAATATATCAATTTTTAAATAATTTTTTTTTATATTTCATCATAGTACGAGTATTGATTATTCAAAATCCTGATTATTAATTTTCCAAATTAATTATGTACGGAATTCTTGATTCGTGTAGTTTAAACAAACAGGTACTAGTAATGACGAGCAGTTAAACAACTATGAATTGGTTTATCAAGACAAAGACGGTGATTGGCTTCTTGCTCAAGATGTGTCGTGGAGGTAATTAAGTATAAATTCATTTTATTTAACCGCTCTTATTTTCAAAATAGATTACTTATATTCAGGTCAGTACTTCTTCCGTTTTACAATGACATCAGTTTAGCAAAATAAAATTGTTAATATAATTTTAATTAATTTTTTTACATATTACTTTTCAATGAATACTATAAATATAATTTCTAAGATATTATCATACTTTAAATTGATAATATTAAAAAATATATCAATAATTAAGATAAATAATTTAATAAAATAATTTCTATTTTTTTATTAATTATTGTATTTCTTAATATATATGCAAAAATCGTAAATTCATTGTGAGATGTAGGATGTAGGAAGTATATTGTAGTAATTTCTTACTAAAGTGATGTTTGGTTGCAGAAGTTTCATTCAGTGTGCGCAACGCCTCAAATTGCTGAAGAGCAGAGGATAAATCAACACAATTACCTCTTTTAAAAAAAAGTCAACACAATTTCCATTGTTCAAGTTGTCAACCTTTTTGGCTATGCTTTAATTACAAATCCAGATGAATGGGGGGCTTTTTTTGGTTTAATTGTACGTATCTAAATCCAGCTTAATTTAGATAGTTGGATACATATAGAAGTATACCAACTTCTCACTACGTTGTTTTTGTATGGAACATTATAGTAATATTTTAGCTAAATATAGTGCTAGCTAGTACTAGTTCATTATTTTTTTAGTAGCACATATATAGTAGTATATCATAGAGGAGAGACTAATTCCTCGAGTTTAAAAAATCTATTATTGAAGAGGCCAATCCCTTCAACATATGACCACTTAATTAAGAAGATCTATTTAATGACTAACATTCGATCACATATTTAATAATCTAATTTCTTGCAAAAAAAATTATAATTAGAGGCTTTTATACATTTTTCCCTTTTAAAAAAGTAATTACTTGTTATTTTCTTTTAAATAAATTAAAAGTTTAAATACTTTGAGTATAAAGTTGAGTATGTGGATTAGTCGATCTAATTTAGCCTGTTTCACATAAACTCAGCATAATAAATGAATTGAGTATATCTTGCGTTGATCCATGCATAGTTAAACGGTTGATCCACAAAACATATAATATTAAAATAAAAATTTGGTATTTGAAAAAAACATAAAAATATATTATTGTTGATAATTTTATGTTATAACTTGTAAGTTGCTTACATCCCAAGTAAGAAAAAAATCACAAATGATATTTAATAAGAATTTCAATAGTCCAAACAAACATTAAGATAATAACTAAAAATATAATATATTTTTTAAATGTTATTAATTACACAGACGGCAAATCCAATAGCAAATGCACAAATTTAAGATCGACAGTCTAAACACTACAATTCATGCGGATAAAACGTAAATAGATCAAAAAAGTAATATTTAACTTATGTGAACCACACGTTAAATGAATTGAGATCCCATATATATATATATATATAACCAATTCTAATAATGAGTATCATGAACCCACACCGAATATATATAGCAAAATTTCATCCCACACTATTATATCCATCAAGATTAATATTATTTAATAAAAAAAAATATAATATTAATATTGATGAATCTCAATTATATATTAAATATTTTTGAATTTATGTAAATATTTATAAAAATAATATATGATGTAAACTTTCGATGTAACATGAGTTTTGTAAAATGTAACCAATAAAAAGTTCTTGAAAGTGTTTGATTCCTATTGGTTAGTTACACAATTAAAATGTTACATGTTTATAATTTAATATCTCCTCTAATAATACGCATTTTAATCAACTTTCTATAAACTCAACTTGAATTCTCAAAGTTCCTCTTAATCTATTCTATTTCTCAAATCGACTCACACTAAACTAAATTGATTTCACCTAGACACCAATGTCACCCTCATTTGATTTTATTAGAATTATTAGAATAATATAATATACACTTTTTTATAGTTCGGCTTCTATTGGACTTTTTTCGGGCCAAAGTTTTTCGTTGACGGGTTTCAGTATTGAAGTTGGATCAGCATAGAATTTTGGACGGGTTTAAAAGAAGCAATGTTTTTTCATTATTTCAGGGTACTGCTTTTTGCACCACCCAATTTTACATAGCACACCATCATGTTTATAAAATTGTTTCAAATATCTGGCTGATTACAAAAGCCCAACCACCTACATGTTTGAAACAAAATTTCGGGGAAACTAATTCTTAGAAATTAAATTTAAAAAATAGTCAAAATAATATTAATTTAAATTCTAGGAACATTTTTGAAAAGGAACATCCAAATTAGATATTAAACTCTAACATACTAAATTTATGGAGTTTAGATTTCTTTAAAGAGATATGTAAGAGAAGTATGATATTTGGCGTTAATTATTCAAAATGATTACAAAATTAATTTTAAAGATTGAGTGGTTTGAAAAATCATAAGTAATTCGGTATCAAACCACTAAATTTATGTTTTGGTTGAGAGACAATAATTGTATAGTTCGGTTGATAATCTGTACTAGATTTATGGAATTTAAATTTCTTTGAAGAAAAATACAAGTATGATATTCGGTGTTGATTATTCAAAAAGATTAGAAAATTAATTTTAGAAATTGAATGGTTTAAAAGATCATAAGCAATTTGGTATCACATCACTAAATTTATATTTGGTTGGAAGGTGATAATTTTGTCAATCCGTTGACAATCCGCCGTACATATATTTTCACATTTTAATGCAAAAAAAACTTCAAAAATTATAGCCTCTAATTTGGAGTAGTGGCTAAACTTATGGATTTTAGATTTCTTTAAAGAGAGATGTAAGAGAAATATGATCTTTGGTGTTGATTATTTAAAATAATTAAAAAATTAATTTTGGAGATTGAACGGTTTGAAAAATCATAAGCAATTCGGTATTTAACCACTAAATTTATGTTTGGTTGAGAGGTAATAATTGTATAGTTCGATTGATAATCCACACTAAATTTATGAAATTTAAATTTCTTTGAAGAGAGATGCAAGAGAAGTATAACCTATGATGTTGATTATTCAAATCGATTTCACACCACTAAATTTATATTTGAAGCTGTGGCTATTTCATGTATTAATGCAAAAAAAAACTTCAAAAATTAGTACCTCTAATTTAAAGTAGTGTCTACGGTGGACCCACCATGAATACAAACAAAAATTAACTTGAGTCCAAATTTTTGAAAAAATGACAATGTATAAAGATGACTAATTTTATTATAAATTTCTTTAAGAAATAAGTGTCCGTGATATCTAAGAATATTACCGTAAGAAGACCTACTTTCTCATAAGTTATGAAAATCATCCTCATTCATCTTAACCATGCTATGAGGTGATTTTTGCCAAATTGAAACAACTTTGACCTCCATATTTTCTCTTGAAGGCTTCAGCATTGAATCTCCTTCTCAATCTCATTGACTTGGTTAGTCACTAAATTCCAAATTTTATCACTCATATTAATCTTTCAAGAAAATACAAAATTATTTATATCTCTCCAAAGGGCCTAAGTTGCCACTATGAAGAAGGTTTTCTTAGCTCCAAGGAGTGTTTTCAACGTCTTTAAAATTTAAGTTCCAATCTAGCCCTACTCCATAATAATTATCAATACAACATAGTGATAAGACTTGATGGAGAACTATTGAACATCCTCAATTAAGGCAACACATGCATGAGTTAATTGACCTATCGAGTAGTATCTCTTTTAATTTTCTTTTTCACAGTACATCTCTTCTGATTATTAATCTCACATTGCTAAGTATAAAATTGAAAAATACTTTACATTTTTTTTTTGTATTTATTTTATTTATGCTAAATTTGAGTTGGATTTAAATGTGAATTTTTTTGACATGGGAGAAATTAGTACATATCATTAAGAGAGGCAAATAGCAATACAAATATAAAGTAGGATGATCATAAATTTGAAAGGTAGTAATAAATATAATCACGTTTATTAAGTTATTTGCGAATAATTAGATTAACTTATTTTTCTAAGAAACCTTACCAGAGTTGAGAAAAATAATAAAAGAATTAAGTTTGATTGTCACGAATGTCCTTATAAAACATTTTGGTTATTGTTTAAAACGAATAGTTTTTCTTATATGCAACTTTAGAACACGAGAATATTAATAAGATTTAACTTTAAAATTTTATTCTCTCTTATAATGTAAAACAATTTTAACATTGATTGTGCCTTTTTGATCAAAATAAGTTTCACACGACTTTCGTCGAGAATAGATCAAATATGGTTCTTAATGTAATAAAATAGTCATGAAGTTGATCAACATATATGTGAAGAGTCTACTCAAATATTCAATATAAAAAATAAAAGTGAATGATAAAAGAATAACTCTCTCTTGGAAGGTGGCTAACTCCTAAAGAGTAAATAACACTTTTTTTGCACATGTTTAAATTAGTGGTGTTTTATTAACAGTTGATTTTTATTTGAGATTCTATATTTGTATAACTTTGTAATTACATTTCTTATTTTGTTTTGTCCCTTACAAGCATATTCACCTTTTTGTACTTCATTTATCAAAATAAACACAATGCAAGTAAAAATATTATTACGTGAAATGTTTCTAAATAAGGGCAGGTTTAATTTCTATTTTTAAAAGGGTTTCTATTTTTTTTTTAAAAGCTTTAAATCTGTTTTATAAAAACTGATCCTATTATAAGAAAATAAAAAACAACTTTTAGTTGTTTCTGAAAAACTACTTTAAAAAACTAATTCATAATTGGAAAATATCTCTATATCAAACATAATACCCTTACAATTTTGAATCCTATTAATGTAGGAGTACCTCATCTAAAAAAAGGGTGTCGACTATTACTAGTGAGACAATTTGTCGGTTATGTTGGATAACTTTGTAATCACCGATGTAATGTAATGTAAATGTGGTACACTATGTCTTTTTAAAACAAAAACAAATATGGTACACCATCACAGAAAGATAAATTGAGATTATTCAATTGTAATCCAATCCGGTCCAACCAATAAGAATTTGTTTTCTTGTACACCATGAATCGTATAGGTGTAAATGAAATTAAATTTAAATAAACTGAAAATATAAACTTTTTAAAATTCAGTTACTTTAAAAAGAATGATGAATAATTTACTCATCAACTCATAAAAATTAGTTGTATAAGTAAATTTATAAATAATATTTATAATTTAACATTTTTTTTAACTTATAAATATTTTATTTGACTAATTTTTATTAGTCGATGACTTACAAATTTTTAAAGATAACTTCAAAAAATTGACAAAAAAAAAGATAATTGAAAATTAACGCTACTTAGACTAATAATAATAATAATAGGTTAAAATATAATTTTAATATTTTATTTTTTATTTAATATTAGTCATTTATTTATTTTTATTTAATAATAGTTTTAGTCTTTTATCTTTCTTAAAATCATACAGGTTTGTTATTTTAGTAAAAACTATAACAAAATGTTATATAAGAAATAAATAACAAAAAAGAATAAAAAATATTAAATGATGAAAAATATTTTTTTTTGTCAATTATCAATAATAATAATAATAATAATAATAATAAGACATAAAGATTCCTCCAAATGGGTGGCATTGAATAGATAGAGAGGTGAGGTGAGGGGCAGGCCGCAGAGAGAGGATTAATTTGTTGACTCCTTCCGTACACTCCGCCACCGCTAACCACTTCTTAATCTTTAAAAAATAAAAAAATAAAATCATTGACAAAATAATACTAGTAGTGATGCCACGTGATGCCACATCTTTCAACGTGGTGGAAGATTATTATAGTATGATTGTATGAATATCAATCAATCATATGTTAACATTAATTAGTTAATGTTGGTGAGGGTTAATGTTAATGTTAATGTTAATGTTGACTTGGGTAATGTAACCTTCTTCTTTCTTCTTTCCTTTGAAGTTGAAGAGAAGAGAAGAGAAGAGAAGAGAAGAGAAAGATATACATATACCTAGCTAGCTAGTTTCTCTCCTATCTTCTCTCACTCTCACTCTTTTCTATTGCTCCCTCCTATTTCAATGGATTTTCTCATCCACTCCCAACAACTTCACCCATTCACTTCCCAAACCTCTCCCTCCAGGTACTCTCTCTCTCTCTCTTTACCATTTTGTATATTCATTTTTCTTTATTTATTGTACTTGTTTGCAATTTAACGCTGCTTATCTTTCTCGTCTTCGGGTTAATTGACTTTCTATAATTATAAAACAACCAAATTTATTCTAATTTGTATTTTTTTTGTTTCATTTATTATGAAACTTTATGAGGTATGAGAAGGGTGAATCTGTCTTCATCTTTTCTTTTGTTTCATTATAGAGTAGTAGGGCCGATTCAAATTAGTCATATTCAGATTCTCTTTGTTCCGCTTTCTAAAATATTTCCTTTGCTTCAAAATTTTCAATTCTGTTCCTTTATGATTTAGTATTTATAACTCAAATTTTGGAATCCAACATCAGGCATTTAAATTGCTATAGATTCTGTATTAGTCACTCATTTGTTCCAAAATATAAGCAAAAATGAGTAGAAGAATATTAATGTATTTGGTTCAAAATTTGCTGAACCTCCTAGCAAACTATTGTGATTTGTAGAACTTCTTAGCAAACTTAGGTCGTGATGATTCTCTCTTGAAAAGTTTTAGATCATGCACCACCCTTCTAATTCGGTCCCCCTTTTTATGTGAAGATGCTTATGCTACTTGCTTTTCTAGGATGATTGATTATTAGCTAGTACTAGGTGTTTTTATTCCCTATCTTTACAAAAAAGAATAACCTGTGTGGTAATTTAAGGATTTGTTAGAATATTCTTCCGATTTAAGAAGAAGCTATGCTTGAATTGAAATGGTATTTTGTTCAATTTGAAATGTAACAATTTGGTTTGGAAAAACATAGGTGTTTTGGACACATACATATGCAAAGCAAAATAATGCACGAGTACAAGATTCTCAAGTTTTCAAGCAAAAACAATGTGAGAAACAATAAGGAAAAAAGGATTTGTACAAAACTAAATTCATCTTCTTTTGCGGTTAGCATGAAGATGAAACTTTTTATCTTGTTGGTTGCACATATTTATGTATCTTTCTGGTTAATTTATTGTGTGTTCTTAAGGCAATTGGATTTCGTAGTAAACTTAATATTCTGCATAATATTTGCTAGAAGTTAGATTCATTTTAAGCATTAAATAGATTCAGCATTGTTGCTTTGTTAAGATAATAACTATCTTGTCAAATACTCCATTGGTGAACTCTGTTTTTTAAATGTCAAACGTTTTTTTCAAAGCAAAAATAAAAATAGAGTGCAAAAACATCACATAATTTAGTCTGACATTCCAACTATGTTTGCAATCCAAGCCAACTCACCTATCATTTGCAGCATTCTAAAATATTATTAAAATTAAAAAAGAAATACAATAAGCTTGGGGGGACTATACAAAAACCGAAAAAAACAATCATAAGGGATACAAACTAGTGTCTCATTAAAAACTTTACCGGGACTAGAAGGATAAAAACACGGTGAAGAAAAAAAGTGCAGGAAATATCTACATAAATGAGCAAAATCTATATTCCGGAAGACCAATCTTGTTTATATTGAAAACATCAGAAATATTAGAAGAAAAAGTATTCCACCAATGATTGTTAACAATGTGAAGCCCCAAATTCGCAATCATGTCTGCACATTGATTACTTCTCTGAAAAAATATGAAAGATAGCAAATCTCATCCTTTAACCATCTCAAGACAATTAAGCCATCTATTTCTAGTAGACCAAAGAACAAGATTATGATTCCTAAAAGCCAAGTTTGTGATTTGAGAGATTCAATGCATAGCAAGCGCTATCCATTCTTGTAGGTTGTTTCACTAGCAACCATAACCCGTGTGAAAACACTAGTTTGTATCTATGATGAGTTGTATATTTTTTATTGCTAAAGTTTACAGTATCTTTATTACGTATACAAAAAAATCCATGAGTTATCGGCTCAGTGGTATAAAAGTTTGACCTTGTAATTTCAAGGGACATAGTTTGAATCTCCTCAAGGACCATTGTGGAATGGTCATTAATGTTACTTTAATTAATGTTAATTCCCCCTTCCTCTATTTTTTTTAAAATAATTATAATGAAATACCCTTTGTTCAAATTTTCTCACTGTCTATTGAATTTGCTCAGTGTGAGACTACTTAACAACCACAAGAATACTTGTCTACTTGGAAATTTCGGTATCTCCTTCAAACAATTGAAGTTATTTCCAAAAAACACTTTCATTTACATGGAGTATCATAATATAGCTTTGAGATATTTTTGCATATACTAGGTCCATGCTAGAAGAATTCACTTTCCTTGATACAGTTTAGTAAATGTTTCATCTTTTTATAGGGACATGACTTAAACACGATTTTCTCTTGCCTAAACTTTAGTATTCATTTGTCCCTTGGGAAAAAATGCATAGATTGTGTTTTTACTTGTTATATTGTTTGTTTCTGATCCCTTATGCTGAAATTGTTGCAGGTGACCATGATCTTTCTGATCTTTAAATTGGGGAAATCAATTAGAATTCTTAAACATTTTCCCTTCAATGACTCTCCGACCCCGCCTCACTTCTAGACGAAAATTTCCCAAGTTCTTTTGTATCTTACTTCTGTTACTGGTGCCAATTTTTGTAATTGCAATTTTCATTCACCGCCAAAAGGTTTCCTATTTCTTCCGACCGCTTTGGGACAACCCTCCTGCCCCCTTCACAAGTATACCTCACTATTACGCTGAAAATGTCTCTATGGACCACCTTTGCCACCTTCACGGCTGGTCCCTTCGCTCGCAGCCTCGTAAAATTTTTGATGCAATTATCTTCAGCAATGAGTTAGACTTGCTAGAAATTAGATGGCATGAACTTTATCCATACGTGTCAAAATTTGTGATCCTCGAGTCGAACACCACTTTCACAGGCATTCCAAAACCTCTTTTGTTTGCCATAAACCAAGAAAGATTTGCATTTGCCAAACAAAAAGTTGTCCACGACTTGTATCCCGGTAGAGTTGCAGTCCAGGGATCATATGAGGACCCGTTTGTGCTCGAGTCAAAACAACGTGGGGCCATGAATACATTGTTACGCCGTGCAGGGATTTCAAACGGTGATATTCTTCTGATGTCAGATACCGATGAAATTCCAAGTCCTCATACTTTGAAACTGCTTCAGTGGTGTGACGGGATTCCTCCCATAATGCATCTTGAACTACGAAACTACATGTACTCATTCGAGTTTCCCGTGGACTACAGCAGCTGGCGAGCCACTGCCCACGTCTATGATTCCCGGACACATTACAGGCACTCACGCCTGACCGATGTAATTTTCGCAGACGCCGGATGGCATTGCAGCTTTTGCTTTCGGTATATTTCAGAGTTTGTTTTCAAAATGACTGCATATAGCCACGCAGACCGCGTGAAACGGAAATCTTTCCTTAGTCATTCGAGAATTCAGAACCTTATTTGCAAGGGAGATGATCTTTTTGATATGCTCCCGGAAGAATACACCTTCCATGAGTTGATTAAAAAAATGGGGTCGATACCGCGTTCGGCTTCTGCGGTTCATCTTCCTGCTTACTTGATAAAAAATGCAGAAAAATTTAAGTTCCTTCTTCCTGGTGGTTGCTTAAGAACACCAGAATAAGTGTTTTTGTATTTTATTTTGTTAGCTTTTTAGCACAGTAACACGTTACACGTAACTTAGATTGTTTCATTCTAGCTAGCTTTTAGCATATAGAAATTAGTTTGAGATTTTGGTAGGATGTTACATGCTTAATATTGAGTTATTTAATTTTATCATTTTGTACATGAAGCAGCAGGTATAAATTCCATGGAAAAAACCAACAAAAATAACGGTTTGGTAGCTGTGAAACTCATTCATTATACACTTTCTTGTTACAAAATATAAAATATCTGTCGGGTGTGTTGATAAGAGAGAACTCGGATTCTTGGAATGAAATGGTTTGACAAAGAGAAAAATGACAAATAAATAAATATTCTATATAAGGGAACACACTCCTATTGTCCTATATGTCACATTCATAACATAATCTCACATGAAGTAACTTTTATAGATGGGTGTGGATAAAACATTTGTATTCGTTGCGGTCAACAATTCAACGTAGCTAGAATGTAGTTTAGATTTTGTTTTAATGTAAATTTTAATTTAAAAAAAATAAAATACGAAATTTAAAATTTAAATTATTCAATCTTAATTCAATAAATATTGATATATTGAATGTGTTAACTCGAGCGAATCCAAATCCATGGATTAACTACATCAATTGACAAAAGCTAAAAATCAAGAACACAAAATAACTAATATGTAATTATGCCAAATGAAAAAAAACAAAAAACAAATAAAGGGTGAATTGAACCCAAACAAATAAACAAAAACAAAATCTGAGAGACTAGCAAACAAAAAACCAAAATACAAATAAAAGTTTGGTGAATGTTCATTTGACTCTACGTTTATTTATTTTTTTTCTATTTTTTTATTAGATTTTAGTTTCCAATCATGTAAGATTGAATAACATACATTATCAAATTCTAACTTTGGATAATATATTTAGCAGTTGGTGAATAAATGCATACATTATCAAATTCTAACTTCAGATAATATATTTAATATATTTAGTAGCTGGTGAATAAATACACAGAGCGGATCAACAACCTTCTAAAAGTTTTCCTTGCATGAATGAACTTTTCCTTGAGTTTTTTTTTTTTTTTTGACAAAACACTTTTCTTTGAGTTGAAAAACCTTAGACTGTTAGACAACATAGGCAGTGTAGCTGCGGCAGGTGAACAACCAAAGTGTAACGCTTCACATAAACCCAAAAATCCATATTAAAAAATGTAAAAATTTGTCATTTATCTTTAATTAAATTTTAGTTTCTTTTTTTGAATCAATTAGTTCGTTTATTTTTTAAAGCTAGTAACTTCTATTATCCAACGTTAATTATGACTTTAGAAAAAACTTGTGGCATAAATGAGCTTCAACAAGGAGGCATCCACGGTGGATATAACGTTACGGACCATTAGATTGGTCTATTGACTTCTAAAATAGAAATCTCCAAATTGAAGGATAGGATTAGGATTCTTGTAAATCCTCGAATTTGAGTTGCAGAAATTTCTCAAATAGTAGCATATGAACATGCTATCTTCATTCTAAAATATCAAAATATAGGAGTAAGGACATTAGAAATCTTTCATCCTCCATGCAAAATGAATCAAGATATTTCAACCGTGGATATAGTCGCCCGAAATGTTTATGTATAATTGTCCATAACAGCGTCTACTTCTTCTTCGTTCGTCAACGACAACTACTTATTCTTCATTTGTCAATGGTGTTTCTTCTCCCACTCTCGTTTACTTCTTTTTTTGTTATGCCTTCCCTCCAAAGAATAAAAAACATTATACACAATGACATGAAATAGTGTCGTTTTGCCCTTAAACAATTAGATCAATTCTCATTTCATGTCGTCAATGACATCTTAGCAATTTTCATTAATTAATGTTAGGGTTCTTGATAAAAAGACAAACCTTAATCACTTAAGAAAAGATAAATAACTAAATTGAATCTAAAAAAATAAAATAAAAAATAAAATTAAATAAAATATAAATGACAAAAAATGTATTGTATCCGAAAATCAAAATTTAAAATATGGTTTAGTAGTAAATATGTTGATTGAAACAAATTAAGACACACAAAAATAAAACCAAAAGTCAATAATAAATAATAAAAATCTTGATATCTAATGTTAAGTCAATAGCACTTTTTTAATTGGTATTGAGTCAAGAGTCTTGCTATATAGTGTCTTAAGAACACATCTTATAAAATCAAAAATAAATTTTTTTGGTAGAATACATTACTCACAAGACAATCTTCAAACTTTGAAAAATAAACACACAACTTTTAACTTTTAAGATAAACTTCTATATTTTATAATTTAATATGTGTCTTTATAACATTTGTTAACATTTGTCTTAAGTCAATATCATGAGACAATTTTTTATTAACTAAAATAAAAATTTGAAATTTTATAAAACTAAAAATGTAATTTTGTCGTAAACAATGTGTTTGTTATCGGCTCCGAAAAGTATTTGGTTTTGTTTTAAATATTATTATTTTTGTAGAATTTTTAAAAATTATTTATAATAAAAAAAAAAGAACCCTTTTTAAAACATGCATTCAGTGCACCGGTAGCTCTTACATGAAACTTGAAAGGCCCAACGAAAATCTGTTCAAAGGGATATGTCAAATAAAGCACAGAAAAAAAAGGCTGAAAAGGATGTGAAGGGAGAGTGGTGTTGGATGTTGCAACCACTGTTCCATGAAGCAACCACGAAAACTCATATGTTGGTGAAGATGCATATATCAATTACGTTGCAAACTTTCACAGTATGGGGCCCCCCTTTACGAATGAAATGCTTTCTTTGATGCTAAAGTATACATCACTTGCCACTACTAATTTTTTATTTTGGGGTGTTGATTTGAGAGACTCTATTGTTTCCTATATATTTTCCTTGTTATGAAAACTGAAAAAGTTTATATTAGAAAAAATTGAAAAAGTCAACATCTATGCACCTATATAATAGTATTACTATTAACATTGAATGATTGTTTGAAAAATACAGATTTACACATATAAGAGCTCATCACTATTTGAGCTAATCAATTTGTCAATAAAAATGTTATTTAAAGGTCTTCACTTCCTCTTTTAGTTGTCCAACGTATCTCTAGGCTGAAAGTTAGAGTTCTCAAACAAGTTATGAATCAAGAATCAAATTCACAACCACATATATTTAAATAGTTTTCTAATTGTGTCACATGATATCACCGTCATTTCATGTAAAATAAAAATAAAATAAAAATGCATTCCAATAATAAAAATAATTAATTGCAGTTTTAATTTTCATATTTTTATTAATTTATAAAATTGGTCTTTCTATTTTAATCTGACATTTGTAATTTTTTAGTTAAAAGATAGTAACATGATATATTTTAAATGATGTTACATGTGATATAATAATATTGAATGATTAACACCTAAGAATTTATAATAAAATTATGTAAACACTTCAATTTTAACTTCAAAATTATTTACTTTTGTAATTTAATTAATGACACATAAATTAATAGTGCATCTAAATGGTTATATATCATAAGATTGTACATCACCTCATTTATAATGTGTTATATCGTTATTTTTTAATTAAAAAATCTAAAAAAGACCAAAACAATTGAATTTTAAAATAAAAAATCAATCATATGAATTGATTAATATATAATTGATAAAAATAAAATACTATAATTGTCATTAAACTTAATAAAAAATAAATATAATCTTTTATTCTAACACATTTTCTAATTTTAATTTCTCTTTTTTTTTCTTCTACAATATTTTTTTTCTCTATCAGTCTTGGAATATTTTAGGTGGATTATAGACCATATGAAGTGTAGACTGAAACACAAAAAGATATTTATATCCTCTACTAAGGCTTCGTGCAGCCTATTGCATAACCATTAAAGATAAAGAAAATTCTGGCTCTTGACGCTGTCAAAGCCGCAAGAGGATGCATCAATTCAATTTTTCCTTCCAAAAACGACAAGTGGCACTTTATCACCCATTAGCATCGATCACGTCGATGGTCAAAATCAATATAGACAGTAGTTACTATCATTTACTCATTATATTTCAAAATATTCGCTACTTTTTACCTGTTATAAAAAATATAATATCAAAAAGAACGCTAATTTCAACAAATTATTCCTAATAATAATTATTTATTTATTTTTTATTGTCATAAATGTAAAATGTGAATAATAATTTGAGACTGATATATACAATATTAATTAGATGATACAATTGAAATAAAGTAAGTAAAGTTTTATTATAAATTAAAAATGATAATTATTTTAAGATAAATACTTTTACAAATGTGACAATTATTTTGAGATGAATGAAATATTTATTTTGGAGTTGAGTATCTCAACTTGTTTTAGTGCATGTCTGATTTCAAGTTTAGAGGGGTCAAAATTAATTTTTAATGTATAAAATTGATTCAACTTGAAGTTATGATTTATAGTTTTTAAATCCAAACATAATTTTTATATTGAAATTTATTGTTAAACTTACTTTTACCTAAACAAATTCAAGCATAAGTCACGTTACACTCTACTGATTTTTAATTAAAATCAATTTTAATCACTAAAAAAATCAAACACACTCTATTCGAACTCTAATAAAGAAAAAAAAAATAGCATGATATATTAACATTCCTCACTTTATAAAAAACAATAGTTACTCCCTATGTGACTTTATAAATATAGTACCTTTTTTTTTCTTCATATCAATTTTGTTTACATTGCATGTATATCAAAATATAAGTTGTCTATCTTATTAATTAAGGGATCGAGTTTGTGGTGCACTTTGAATTTATTTTTCTTACTTCCTTCATCTCTAAATATAAGTATATTATTATATTCCAGTATTATTCAAAAAAGTTTGTATTCAAATGCTGCAAATAAAGTGGCAACTATGGCATCGCCGGGTCATTGATTAGATGGTGTTTGGTATTGGAAGTGGGAGTGGCGGCGAAATTTATTTGTGCAATTGTTGGTTGAAACTTATCTTAAATGTTGTAAAATTGATAGGTGGATTTGGAAGCACGATATCCTTGGTGAATACTCGGTTAAATTCAATTACTTGTATTACAACATGTGCCTATCAGTGGTGAAGAGGAAAGTGTTCGATTGAAAACAATACATTAGGTTTGGTGTAATGTCATGTTCTTGAAAGTAAGGGTGTTTGCGTGACGATTTTTGTGCGACAAGTTACCAACGAGGAATGTTTTATTGCAGAGAGGTCTAGTGGATCCGTCTTTGGATTCTTGTTGCGTGTTTTGCTTCAATTTTGAAGAAAACGTCCAACACTTATTTTTCAGTTGTACATTTACCGACAGGAATTGGTGTGACATATAGGGCTGGTTGAATATGCAGGGGTGGTGCATTATGCATTTTTGTAGTGTGCATATGGTGTGGCATAGGCATTTTAGTAGTGTGCATGTGCTGCAATTTGGTGCATTATTCTAAAAGATTAAGGTATGTCATTTGGTTGGCTTCATTGTGGTATATCTAGTTGCGTCGTAATAAGATCATATTTGATGGTGTAGTAGTATATTATGTTGAGGTACTTAATCACATTAAATTTGTATAATAGTGTTGGATTGTTGCTAACGAAATAAGCGGGCGTAACTTTTCTTTTTTGGACTAGTGTATTAACCTATTAACTTCGTATTGACTATTTACTAACTTGTAAAAGAGTCGGAGTACCCTTGGTACTTTCTCTAATATCTATTTTTCTATTAAAAATATAGTATTAGTTAAGATTTCGTTTCAAAATAATAATAAAAATACTTATTTTTAAGAAAAATAATTCTTTCTAATAAATGCTTATAATTAGAGATGGATAAAATATTAATAAATATGAATTCTTTCCTCCCACCAAAATTTTATGTATACATAATAGACAAATATTGTATGTTTAACTACTTGTTTGAGTTATCTAAATTCTTTATAGTTTATATTTTGGTATTTTGATATTTATTAATATAAAAATATTTTTATATCCTTGTTATATTTACGTGAAATGCAATTTATTTATTTTATGAATGTGGAAATCCTTATATCAAAATGCTCGGATATGAATGCGAAGTATATATATATATATATTTATTAAGTTTCATACCACATTTATAAGTTGTTTACCGTTGACTAATACTTAAAAATAATCGAAAATCGTAAGGATGATCGACATTACTTTTTAGAAGTAATAATTTATGACCATTTTCGTCTTTTTTTATAAAATGATAATTTGATTGATGTCGTTTTAATAGGAGATACCTATTTCCCCTTTATTTTTATCGAATTAGTATTATTTAAGCCGTATAAATAAAGATGATCATTGACGTTTACTTTTAAGATATAATGTCGTGGTCGTTGGAGTTTTAAACTTTTTCAAGTATTGATTCATGACAGACCATTATTTATATTATAATTTTCAATATATATATATATAATTATAATTACATCTAAAAAGTTACATTAATAATTACACTTCTTCAATAACATACTATCATATAAACTATCACATAAACCATATTTGTAAATTTTGACATTATATATAATCACTTTCTATTTTATTATGATGTGTCACAATTAAAGTGTTATACAACTGCATCATTAATATCAATTTTGATATATTTTGTTCACATAAAAAACAATTAGTTGCGAGTTATTTATTTTAATTATATGAGCATAAAGGGGGTGCACTTAGTGTCAAATTATGCACGATATAATGTGATAATTTGAATGAAAATGATAAAATAATAATATAAAATTGTTTTAGACAATCAGTAGTTTATCATCTTTAATCTCTAATTACATTAAAATTATTAATACATAGGTATATTCAATAATGATTGTAATCAATTTCTGTATTCCGTCAATTCTAAAATCATAATCATACTTCTCAACAATTTATAACAAAATTTAATTACTATGCAATTTTTCATTGTAAGTACATTAAATCCATTTATAATTATGATTATTGATATAATTATAATAAAAGTCAAAAATTTATAATAATACATTAACTTATTATATAAAAAATATTTTTAATGTTGATATATATAAATTAAATAATTTTATAATAAAAAACTAAAAGCAAAATTTTAGAATAAATTAATGAAAAAGGAAAAAGTAGCAGTTATGTTTATTTATAATGGAGCTTTACATGTGAATGGAGCTTATTGTTTCTAGATAAATACAAAAGCGACCTGATTTGAACCGTTTAAAATGTCTTGCGTCACAGTGAATCGACGTGCGTTTGTTTCCTCGCGAGACAATGACGGGAGATAAACGAGATGGTCTTTTCCTTTCCACTATGTAATTTATCGCGAGATATACACGAGGCGATATATCGAGTATGACTTCCTCTTTTATTTTGTCTGTTTGGCATTTCTCCACCTTTATCCAATTTTAATTTAAATAGACGTCTGTCACACGCCTGTATAATTAATTAGTTTCTATTTTGTAAATAAATATGCAGCAGACCCATTGATGTTAACAACTAAACAAGTGGTGTGTGTTTTCTACCAAAAAAAAAAAAACAAGTGGTGTGTGTTTTATCAAAAAAATAAATTGTATGGGTGGAATCTCCTACTTGTGCGAGTAGTTGATAGAATGCTCACTCGCCCTTTTTTGTGAAGTGCTTGTGTCTTCATTATTGTTTTTGGGCAAAATTTCGCATTGAATAATGTAGGTGTTTACATGTGTTTCTACTTTCTACGTTTCTTTGTTGGGGTCCATTATTGACATTGACATGGGGTCACTCCATCTTTTGATTCTTCTCTAGCGTTTAAGTCATACATCGTTTTCTATGAATACATGTTATTCTTTAGAGAATATCAGTGTTTAATTTTCTAATGAGTTTAATTTTATTTATATATTATAAATATAAAAAGTTTTACACTATTTTTCTTTATAAGAAAATATTATACTGTCAACAAATTACAATTATGTATAACTTTTAAAATAACTACGATTAAATGTAAATATTTATAAAGATTTAATTACAATTAATTGATTAAATTTTACATTGAGGATGTATATGAATTAAAATTGTTTAATATTAGATAATATGTTTAATTGGAAATATACAATCTAGAGGAGAAAAAAAACTAAAGGTTGAGATAAGCGGTTATTGCTTTTTAGTTAATATATTAGATTTAAATAATATTTGACTTATTTTAAAGCTGTGTTATTTGGTTATCATATGTGTAGCATATATGAAAGATGCATAATTCTATCATTTTCAATCGTTTCAAATTCAACACTTTAATACTTTTTGAGAAGGTATAATTAATCTCTTCATAATAGTTTAGAGCAAAATATGTGAATTTTATCTATAATTTTAATTTTTGATACCTTTACCATTAAACGTGTTTGAGTTACATACCTTTTTAATTTTTGTTTCGAACGTCCTTCTGTGTTGGTTGGGAGATGGAGACGCAATACTTTATATGTGCTTATTGTAGTATTTGGTTTCTCTTTGTATGGATAATTGTTTTAATATATTGCTATTTAGCCCTTTCAAAAATAAGTTGATTTACTTTACTTATTTTTTAATTGAACTATAAATTATCCATACAATTTTTCCTAAAAAAATATCAGGATTAAGACTAAATTAAAGAAAATTTAAATTATTGAAGTCAACGATGTCACAATATTAGCATGTTATCACATGCAAGTATTATTATGTAGGACATTATTAGCTCTTATCAAAAAGTGTTTTTTTTTGTCCGGACGTATCAAGAGGAATTTATTTAAATACATATAACACAAATATTTTGTATCACTTTCATTCAATGTGAATATAAGAATTATAATTTGTAAAATGAGAGTAGTCATTTTACATTAAAATAAACAATCATTTTGATTTTTTTTTTCCATAAAAATTATGTATACTTAGTAAAAGTTATAGAAATTACTTCCAACAAACAGAATTGTGAATTCTATCATTTTTTATATATGTTGAGGTATTTTGAATTCGAATTTATAATTCAACCAAAAACATAATTATCTTTAATATAAGTTTGAACTCGATATATTCTTTTTTTATGTTTAATCGAAATTTACCATTATATTCTTTAGAAAAAAGATGTTGGTGGATGAAATTGATTGTCATTGAAGTGTTACACTTTATCTCGATTTAAGAAAATCTTGAGACCACAGTCATTTATTTATTTTAATATAAAAAAAGAAGTTCTACACCATAATCGCACACAAACTACAATTCACTGTTTATTTTCATTTTTATTTTTTAGTTTTTTTTATAAAAGTGGTTGAAATGATATTTGATTTTTCTAGGGAAGGTAAAGTTTCTTCATTGACATAAGCTAACAAAAAGACATGTTAACAATATGTAAAACATCATACGATAAAATTGTACATTTACATTTTGACATCAAATGCTAAGTCTATTTACATAATTTCATACCCACTATTCCAAACAATTCCAACAATTACCATATTTATTTTACATCATCCATGCTCCCAACATAATTAAGACCGGTCCAACACATGTGAAGATCTAAAATAAATTTTAATATGAGATATAAATCAAAAATTTAAAATTTTAACATGACATTACTAAATTAATATATTGAGTCAGAAAATCACTAAATTAATGTCATGTAATATTTATTTTTCAATTGATTTAATATTGTTGAGATAATATTAAATTTAAAAAAATTATATGTTTTAATTTTAAAAATATTAAAATCTGAAGTCTTTTTATTAAGTAATTTTGTTGTTGTTGAGATCTTTTAATTAAATAACTTTTTTGTTTTTTTTTATAGAAATTTAAAGCAATTATTTTAATAGTCTTATCTTCGGATTTGTCCTGAACATAACACGCTATCGTCAATGGATAGTTCCTTAGTCTAAGCTTTCCAATATTTTCACAAAACCCAATAAGCTTTCCAATATTTTATACAAGCACCCAATTAATGATATCGATATGTATTTCCCCATCTTTAATTTGGAGATTTTCCTTCTTTAGAATTAGCACCACAAGTGAACTATCTCCCATTTCACAACTCTTCTGCTTGCATGGAATTTTGCCCATGAGCCTAATAACGTCTTATTTGATAACCTCTCAAAAGTCTTTAATGAACTGAACGAGACTTTGTTCTTTTCAAATTTTTTAATATTGTCATTATTCCAAACAACCCTATTTATTTCCTCTTCTGAAAATGGAGCCATTAGTGTGTCTTTCTCTTCTATTCCAATTTGTTTGAAATTGAAAAGTTTCAAGTTTGGTCTATTCATTGTTTTACACTGAAATGTTCTCTAAAAAAAGATAGGATCCTAAATGTTATTTTTTAGTTGTGATAGATAGAAGAATATCAAAGTGTTCGTATATCAAATGCCATTAAGAATCTAATATTAAATAAAAAATAGATGTTAAATACTATATTAGTGGAATGATACATATATCTAATCTATTAAAGTTTTGGTTGAATATACGATGTTTAATCCACTTGTGTGATTGCTCTTAACTTAATACGACAATCAGAACTCCTTTATGTTCAAACATAAAAATGCCTAGAGACCATCTATTTTTTAAAAACAATTTTTTGAAAATTGTCATTTTATTTTACATTTTAAAAACATTATAAAAAGTATTTTAAAAACTTTAATAATACATATTTTAATATTCATTTATATAGTCATTTGCTCACTTTAAAAATCTCTTACTTAATATAGAGACATTTTTTTTAATATTTTTTAAATTAATACTAAATTTAAGAAATGAAAGAAGAAAATGTTTTAGTAAAGTAAAATAGCTCATGTTCCCAAATGATGGAACGCACCTTATTGGAGATACTGTTTCATTGGAATATAAAATTAATTTAATGCCTTAGAATCATCCAATTGACCATCCAATAGAAGAAGGAAATAAGGGGGAAAATAACAATAATGGAGAAAACACTATGATGAACACAATCAACAGTACAAAAAATCATTACCTAGCTCATTAAACCAAATATTTCAAATCAGAACTCAACAAATTTATAAACCAATAACAAAAGATGGAGGATCATAGAATTTGGGTTATCACATCTTCCTCCATGCGCACCATCATCATCGATGCCTTTGCTTGAAGGAGATCTATCAAGAGAAAGGGAGAGTTGTGATAGATGACAATGATGGTGTTGAGTGATATGTTCTCAAATAATTGGAGAAATTAAGGGAGAATGAGAGATATTATTTTGTGAAACTTTTGTTAGATATTGAAAGATGATGTTTTTGTTTATATTTTATTTTAGAGAATGTATTTGAGAAATTTTGTCAATTATCTTTGTGCAAGTGATTAAATCTTCTTTATTAGTAGAAAGTTGAAAAGAGAAAGACAAATCAAATTGCAAAGAGAAATACATACTATTTCACGAGCTGTCAATTAGTTTATTGTAAGTCAATTAGTTTATTGTAAATAAATGTTAAGATATTTGTTAAAAATTTAAATATAAATAAAAACGTATTAGAACTTATATAATTTATATTTTAAAATTATAAAAAGTATGATTTTTTACTAAAAAGTTATTATTTATTTTCTTTTTTATTTGTTTAACAAGTGTATTTACATGACCATTTTTGTATAACATGTAAGTTAGTATTTTATAATTACAAATAATTCGAGTGTAAATAAAAATAATAAAAATATAAATTGTTTTAAAAGTTGCATAAAAATCTAATAGTTGGAGCAAAAGATACACGAGTTGCTGAAGTATGGAGTGGCACATTAAGGACCACTTAATTGTGGCCATGCAACCAAAAACAATTTCTTAAAACATTACCAATGGAGCCGCTCTAATACGATAACATGTTAATTTAAACTGACTGTGGCATAAAAAAAGTAAAATATTATAATATAATAAATATTTTCCTTTTTGATCAATCAATTAAAAAAAACGTAAGTAATGATTTTTCTTGAAATATGAGAATATTAGAATTAAAGAGTAGACTGATCTAGTAAAAAGAAAAAGGAGAGAGTAATAACAAAGTTGAATGTTCTAATTTCACTCACAAAATAATATAATTAATATACTTCCCTCCGTTGCTTAATATAAAAAAAATCTAACTTTTTTTATTCTTTATTATAAATAATTTTGATTAAAATTTCAATTTTACTATTTCTATAATCTTTTTTATTAAATTTTTGTAACAATTTTCTATATAATGGTTAAATTATTTAAGATTAAATTTCAGGTTGTCTAATTTTATATGAGGGTGATAAGTGGAAAAATCACAAAAAATGAACAAATATATTTATATATATATATATATATATATGTTTTTTATTAATTTTTTATAAAGAATAAATAAATACTTATATTAATAAAATCACAAATCAATTTTTTATATTAATTTTACCTAATTTCCTTAATAAACATACAATTAGTTAAATTTCCTTATAATAAAAAAGAGAATATATATATATATATCTTAAAAAAAAATAACACTAATATACATTCACATTTGTATTAAGAAAAATATTTTTTTTATAAGACCGTAGCTGAACTGTCTATCTAATAAAAACACATAAAGAAATACGACTAAAAAGATAAATAAAGAATATTAAAGAAAGAAAAATATAAATTTAATTTTAAGTATTTAATAAACTTTAAGATATTTTATATTTTAGACTAGACCACCGTATTTTCTAATTAACCTTAATTTTCCCATAATAAAAGACAAATAGAGGGAAACTTAATAGATAACAAATAAAACTCTATAAAGAAAATTTTCACAATAGTTTAAAATTTGAAATGAAATAAATAATTAGAAAAAAAAAATTATAAAAACAAATCTTAAATAAATAAATGGATGAAAATCCACAGGTAAATGCTGGCTTAGCAAACAGTAATAAATTATCGCATGTTGAAAACCCCGCAACGCCTCGCCAGCCGATAATAAATCCAAATCTAGCCATATTAATGACTCCTGATAGGCCGCACCGTATCACACTATCGATAAACTATCCAACTTATCTAAAACATGTATAAGTAGTTCCTCTTATCAAACAACTTATCGATCTCCTTATCTAACCAGGCCCTGATTCCATCTCATATCGTAATCGCTCACGCTATTTAAACTGTCTGAATCCATTTTTTCGTCGCTTCACACATTTCTTCTCTTTCTCTCTCTCTCTCTCTCTTTCCGAGTTTTCTCTTTTTCCTTCTCCAAATCCCTAGCCCTTTTTTTTCTTGTATAAATACTCAACCACAAGAGTTCCATTACGTGAAAAGCTAGAGAGAGAAAGTAGAGCGAGAAAATACTGAAACCCTTCCTCGCCATTCTCGTTCTGCTTCGACGCCTCTCGATCTGTGCCGACGAATCTCTGCTAGGTCAGACCTCCCTCACCGTCGCATTTCTTCATTTCTACCGTTGTTTTCCGTTCAATTTTACTTCTACACGTGATTTTGATATCCTCGTTTATACATATTTGGATGTACTCGTAGTTTTTTTTAAAATTGTTTTTATGTATCCGTTGTTCAATTCATTGTTTCTATGCTCAGGTATTGTTGATCTGTTCGGTTCTTGATCTTTCAGACGGCACCGTCATGTCTTCGCTGAGCAGAGAACTGGTTTTTCTTATACTTCAGTTTCTCGATGAAGAGAAATTTAAAGAGTCTGTTCATAGGTATGCTTATAGTTTCGTATAATTTGAATTTATTATAGGTTTTTATCTATTTATTTAATTTGGCAATTTTTATATTGTGTATGTGAATTTGGGAACGTGAAGGTTGGAGCAAGAATCGGGATTTTTCTTTAACATGAGGTATTTCGAGGATATGGTGACAAATGGGGAGTGGGATGAGGTGGAGAAGTACTTGTCTGGTTTTACGAAGGTGGATGACAATAGATACTCAATGAAGATCTTCTTTGAGATACGGAAGCAGAAGTATCTAGAAGCGTTAGACAAGTAGGTTACTTGTGATGTTTGGCTGTGTTACTCTTTTTCTAATTTGCTTGCTGCTTTGCCATTTTCTCTGTTATTGATTTGATGTTAAATATGAACAAATGTTGCAGGCAAGATCGAGCTAAAGCTGTGGATATTTTAGTGAAGGACTTGAAAGTTTTTGCAGCATTTAATGAAGAGCTTTTTAAGGAAATCACACAGTTGTTGACCTTGGATAATTTTAGGTTTGGAGAGTACCATCGGATTATATGTTTTGATGCCTGGGTTTATTCGATTGTTTTATGTTCTTTTTTCTCCTGGTCTTATGACATTTTTTTTATGAATTTGCAGACACAATGAACAGCTATCTAAGTATGGGGATACTAAATCTGCTAGAGGAATAATGCTTGCTGAGCTGAAGAAACTAATAGAAGCTAACCCTTTGTTTCGCGACAAGTTGCAGTTTCCTTCCCTAAAGAACTCCAGATTGCGGACTCTAATCAATCAGAGGTTGTTAAAATAATCTGATCTATGTTTGTATAATATATTCAGTGTTAAGTTTGATGTTATTTACATTTTTATTTATTTGTTGACTTGCAGTTTAAATTGGCAGCATCAACTTTGTAAGAACCCAAGGCCTAACCCTGACATAAAGACCCTTTTTGTTGACCATAGTTGTGGGCAACCAAATGGTGCACGGGCTCCATCCCCTGTTACCAATCCCTTAATGGGTGGTGTCCCAAAGGCTGGAGGTTTCCCTCCACTTAGTGCTCATGGGGTAAGAATTAAACAACAGGATATGACATGTGTTTTACTAGTAATGCTCATGTACACTTGCTAATTGTTATAACTTTATACCTACTACCTACTATAACTCTATACCTTTTATAGCCATTTCAGCCCACCCCAGGTGCTCTTCCGACATCCCTTGCTGGATGGATGGCGAACCCTTCTCCAGTTCCACACCCTTCAGCTTCTGCAGGAGTAGGACCTATAGGTTTGGCCACAACTAATAATGCAGGTAATGTCACAACAAATAACTGTTTTTAGTATTTCTGGTGACACATGGTCTGAGAAATAGCATCGGTTCCATGCTTGATAATGATATGCATTGTTATTATCAATATGAACACTTGGGATGGATCAAATTCTTGTAATTTGAAATAGCAGCTCTAAGGATATATAAAGCTGAGAAAATCATGAAATTTTGATATAGAGTGGTAGCGACTAGCTTATGATATCATTTAGTGAAGTTGATTGAACACTTCATATTTAACCAAACTGATTTTCTTTTGTCCTTTTGGCTTTTTACTTCTGCCACTGGTAGCAGCTATTTTAAAGCGCCCCAGAACTCCTCCTTCCAATTCCAATAACCCAGCTATGGACTATCAAACTGCAGATTCAGATCATGTAATGAAGAGGACAAGACCTTTTGGCATATCAGATGAAGTACAGTACTTGCATTCTATTTTCTACTTTGTCTTGCTCTATTCAAACATAAAAGTTTATTCTTGTTATTATATGTTATTAGACTTAATGTCAGAGTGCTAATGTGTCAAATCATAATTAGCCATGTTATTATGAGCTTTAGTGCATGTTTGGATTAACATAATTTAAAAAAGAAAGTTTGAATCTTGTTACTGTCTTGCTTCCTATTTTTCCTTTGATTTTGATTTTGATTTTGAATGTTGTTATACATGTTTATGCTGATCAATTGATGATTTGATATTGATTCTTGAATTGTGAAATTATGAAGACAAAATTAAATTCTCATTTCAGGATTGCCTAGATATATCCTCAGTTTTGTGTTTCCGTATTCTGCTTATTTGCTAGAAAACTGCATTAGCTTTTTCCTTTATTTTTCATAACTTAAAACCCTTCTCAAAATGTATTTTAGAGAAACATTTTGTATATTAGTTCCAATGCAAACTGAAAAGTCAACTGAATAACAAGTGTCTTTTGATGGTTCTTTTCAGAATTAGTTTAATTCCAGAGAATAATAAGTTGCATTTATGTAGGGAATATAATTTTTCTTTATACTTTAGCTGGGAATTGATGATTCATAAAGTTTATTTTGGGTGGATTAGTATGTGTTGTTATTCTAAGGCAGTTTGAGTGGGCATGTCTCTCTACTCAAGTTGTGTTTAAATTTTTTCTTTATTCAAAATTTTTGTCTTGCAATGTAAGGCATTTTGTTTTTCAACTTTAAATTCTCAGGGTTCTCCCTCACATCTTCAAATGTAGCATGTACCAGCTGATTAGAGTATTGGTTCATTGTATATAATTGAGCCCTGTTTATATATTTTTATGCAGGTCAATAATCTACCAGTTAATTTGCTTCCTGTTGCATACTCAAGCCAGAACCATGGTCAGAGCTCCTACTCTTCTGATGACTTGCCCAAGACTCCTGTGATGACTCTCAACCAAGGTTCAATTGTCAAAAGTATGGACTTCCATCCACTTCAGCAAATTCTACTTCTTGGTAAGCTTATTTCTGTGTATTTGAAGCGTCCTAATAATTTCTTACATTTCTATATGTTTTGACCAATTGATTTTATTTACCTATCTATATATTTGTCTGTTGATGGTTAGTTGGAACAAGCATGGGCGATGTCATGGTGTGGGATATAGGTAGTCGTGAAAGGATTGCACATAGAAATTTTAAGGTTTGGGAACTTGGAGCATGCTCAGTGGCTTTACAAGTATGGCTCTCCAAATGCTTATTTATTGCTTGTTTTTTTCAAACACCTTGTCACGTGGTGTAATTATTAATTCCTTGATTATTATATAGGCGTCCCTTTCCAATGAGTACACAGCCTCAGTAAATCGTGTGGTGTGGAGTCCTGATGGAACACTTTGCAGTATGTTATACTGAGTTTATTTTCCTTTGTTTTCTCTTATATTTACTGAATATTTCTCGTGATATTTTTGCCTTTTGCCTTTATGTACAAATTTGAAAGGAGTTCTAAAGTTTGCTTTATCCTTGTTGATACTCCAGGTGTTGCTTATTCTAAACATATTGTCCACATATATTCCTATCATGGCGGGGATGATCTGAGAAACCACCTAGAGGTTTGTCTGTCTCAAGTTCATTTTCTACGAGCTCATTATTTGTCTGTTAAATTATATCTTCCTATTTATCTCCTATTCATACATTGAAAGAAAAAGACCCATAACTTATATTCTTGATATATGGCTACTTATTTAGTTTTTGTGGCTCAGATCGAGGCTCATTCTGGGAGTGTCAATGATCTTGCTTTTTCTTATCCAAATAAACAGCTTTGTGTTGTAACATGCGGAGAGGATAGGGTCATCAAGGTTGGTTTACCATATATATTTAATCTTTAATAGATCTAAATAAATATAAAATAAAACCATTTTTAACAGTTGAAGGTTTCCAGGTATGGGATGCCGTTACTGGTGCAAAGCAATATACTTTTGAGGGTCATGAAGCACCTGTATATTCTGTATGCCCTCATCACAAAGAAAATATTCAGGTAATAATTTATATCTATATGTGAGTATTCGTCAGATCAGATGTTTAAACTGAGAGGGACTAGAAAAGCAAAAAAGATAAAAAGGTAAGTTTTGTGCAAGAAACGGTCATACTAAGAGAAATTATTCAGTTACTTTTGAAGCAACAGTCTTGCTCAACTTTGCAAGGGACAGGCGAAGTCACAAGGTTATGAATAAGTCAACGTTTGTACATTTTTCACATAGATTTTATCTATATGAATGTTTTGTTTTCAACAAAAGGCTTACATGCAGACTATTAGTTATCTACAATTATGTTCATTCAATTTGTTTGTTGTGTGGATGATGTGCTTATAGTCATGAGCTTTTTTTACTGCTACCTGAGTGTGGATAAGGTAGTAAATGTTCTTTATTTTAACCTGAACTTAGTTTTTGTAAGTGCTTGTGTTTTTTTTCATTCGGAGGGGTGTATGTGTGTGAAAGTAGTAAAGAAATATCTATTTAGATAAAATGTCAGCAATCCAATTCAAAGAAGTTCCTCTCTAAGTCAATGTTTCTCTATTATGTGTATAAAGTGTGATTTGCAAGCCGGTTTTCTCTATTTAGCGTAAAGTGTGATTTGCAAGCTCTATTCAGGTTATAAATTGTGGATATGTCAACTCCAACGATCCATTTAGTGGTTATGCTTGGTCAATAATTGTATTACAATATGGCGTGACTATATTTTTATATGGAAGCTTGTCCTTGTAGTATTTTCATTGGCGGATACCTTTCGCGTTGAGAAGAAAATGATATTCTTTTCATTCCAATTTTTAATTTATTTTGGTTCACATATCATGCTTGAGTTCTTGTAAAATTTCCAACTATCTTCTGATTTGGCCCCGCAGTTCATCTTCTCAACTGCAACTGATGGAAAAATAAAGGCATGGCTGTATGATAACATGGGTTCTAGGGTTGACTATGATGCACCTGGCCATTCATCTACAACAATGTCATATAGCGCTGATGGAACAAGGTTGACACAATTTTTTTTTTATTTCTTTCCATCTCCCTCATTTGGTTTAGTGCATGAACTTGAGGTTTAAATATTTTCTTACTATCCATATATGGTTCATAGATTGTTTTCGTGCGGAACAAATAAAGAAGGGGAGTCATTTCTAGTGGAATGGAATGAAAGTGAAGGAGCAGTGAAACGTACATATCATGGTCTTGGGAAGAGATCTGCAGGCGTTGTGCAATTTGATACTACTAAGAATAGGTTCTTAGCTGCTGGTGATGAGTTTATGGTCAAATTCTGGGACATGGATAATACAAGCTTGTTGACAAGTATCGATGCAGATGGTGGATTGCTGGTGATTATTGGTTTGACATTTTGGGTTGTTTTTCTGATGATCTGATAACTTCATTCCAAAGTAATACATGTCTTTGAAACTTGCAGGCTTCTCCGTGTATTAAATTTAACAAGGAAGGAATACTTTTGGCCATCGCCACAAGTGACAATGGAGTCAAAATTTTAGCAAATACAGAAGGTATTAGGCTGCTTCGGACTGTGGAGAATCGTACATTTGATGCTTCCAGAGTTGCTTCTGCAGCTGTTGTGAAGGTATTGAAGTTTTGTTTGTAGTTTTTTTATTATCAAATTTAATTTATAGTTAATCTACCGCAAGTGCATCTTTTGAATCCTCCATGTTAATTCAGGCACCTTCTATTTGCGCTTTTCCTTCTAACAATGTTACTGTTGGAACAAGCCTTGCTGATAGAACTCCTCCAGTAGCAGCCATGGTTGGGCTTGTGAGTTTTTCCACATATCTTTTATTAATTTGTCAATGAATGTGGATGACATTTTTCTGGGGTTGTATTTAATCATGTACTACTCCTTTTTATTTGTAGAATAATGATGCTCGAAGTTTAGCTGATGTCAAACCCAGAATTGTTGATGAATCTTTGGATAAATCTCGGATATGGAAGCTAACTGAAATTAATGAACCTTCACAGTGCCGCTCCTTGAAACTTCCTGATGGTTTATCATCAATGAGGGTATGTTCTGATACTAAAATTGTGTATGGTCTTCATTTTCTTTCGGCATGTGAAGCTGTGATATAAATGTTCTATTCTCATCAATGAGTGCATGCTCTGCTTCCCTATTGAATTACAACTTCAGCAAAATAATTACATTATTCAATAAATTATTAACCTGTTATGTTGCATGTGCAGTGTATGGCATATATTTTGCCTATAGAATATCACTGTTTGCAAATTGCATGTCATGTCAAGTTATTTTCTACTTGAATATTCTTCTTCCCTTTATCTTTTATTAAAAAATAATTTGAATTTTGAAATTCACTCAGAAACTGGAACGTTGTCCTATTATATTTTCACAGATGGCAATGGCTGGTACTGGACAGTTTCGTATTTTGTAGCCATTATAAACATATATGAATTTTTAGGAGAAACATAAGTAAGAGATGAAAAGAGGGGAATCCATCTCTACGACAGTAAAGGCTATAGATGCATAAAACATACTGCAAGATTTGAGTCACTTTTCACAATTATATTAGACAGTGTAACCGCCAAACAACTGCTTGTTTTGGAGGTTTTGCCGTCTATAATCTGCCTAACCGAGACAGTTATTCTGATTAATAATTGGCTTGTTGCATGCGGCATTTCCTTGTTTGATTTGCAGGCTGTTGAGTATTAATTGGCATACATTATCAGAAAAAAAATAATCAAAAGGAAAGTTAGATTCTCCTGACACACTAACACAGACATGATGCAAGTTTCTAGAGAAAGTAAATTGGGCATGTTTATAAGCGTTACAAAGCTTGAGTGTTTTAGAAACTTGAGTATCTTTCAACTGTTAACTACTGTTTCAGGTTTCTAGGTTAATTTATACAAATCAAGGGGTTGCAATTTTAGCTTTGGCAGCAAATGCTGTTCACAAGCTTTGGAAATGGCAGAAAAATGACCGTAATACTTCAGGCAAGGTAATGAAGCATCTCTAATACATGGTTGCATTAAGATTAGAGCTTAATGTCATAAGATTGTTATAAACAAGAACTTCTTATACAGGCCACTGCAAGTCTCCAACCACAGCTATGGCAACCATCAAGTGGAATATTGATGACTAATGATATAGGTGATACTAACCCAGAGGAGGCTGTGTCATGTTTTGCGCTGTCCAAGAATGACTCGTATGTTATGTCTGCTTCAGGAGGAAAAATCTCCCTGTTCAATATGATGACATTCAAGGTAAGCCACTTTCTTCTTTTTGTGTCTATTTTTTAATTAATGTATGGACTAATTTGAGGAATTATTCAACAGTAGGTTAAATACTCTTGTCAGTGAGATGGTAGTATACAGCTTCATAGTTTATTGTAGTACATCCGTAATTCTTTTTTGTTGCAACTATATATTTTGATTACATTAATTTCTTCGAACCTTAACTGCAGACTATGACAACTTTCATGCCGCCACCACCAGCTGCTACATTTCTTGCATTCCATCCTCAAGATAACAATATTATTGCAATTGGCATGGATGACTCTTCCATACAGATTTATAATGTTCGAGTGGATGAGGTATTACTCTATTCAAGGTCTAAAGCTGTTAAGTTTTTCATAATTTGATGATATTTCTTTAAAGATTTTGATGACTTTTTTATGAAAATGTTTCCATGAAGGTCAAAACCAAGCTAAAAGGTCATCAGAAGAGAATCACTGGTCTTGCTTTTTCACACGTTCTCAATGTTCTTGTATCATCTGGAGCTGACTCTCAGGTAAGGACTTTTTAACTAGTAGCTTTTTGCCATGTGAATAGAGCATTACCAAAAGCTAAAAAGCATCCTTAAGGAAGTATATATAGCTTTTGTTGCGGATATTTTAATCCAGAGAGCGTCGCCAAAAGCTAAAAAAGTCTTCTGTAGTAAAAATATAGCTTTTGTTTGCCTATATAGTCCGGATGTGTTCAACACGCTCAAATAGGTTGTGTTTACCTGATATTTCACATGATATGTCTGTGTAGATGTGTGCATTAGTATGGCCATTCTATTCTGTTCTGTTAATTTATTAACATGTATTTAGTGGATATCAAGAATGCATTAACTGATTTCTTGTTCAATAGTCTTCTGTAGTAAAAATATAGCTTTTGTTTGCCTATATAGTCCGGATGTGTTAAACACGCTCAAATAGGTTGTGTTTACCTGATATTTCACATGATATGTCTGTGTAGATGTGTGCATTAGTAATGGCCATTCTATTCTGTTCTGTGAATTTATTAACATGTATTTAGTGGATATCAAGAATGCATTAACTGATTTCATGTTCAATAGTTGTGTGTTTGGAGCACGGATGGATGGGAAAGGCAAGCAAGTAAGTTCCTGCAAATGCCAAGTGGACGAGCTCCAGCACCTCTTGCAGATACTCGTGTTCAATTTCATTTAGACCAGACACATTTACTGGCTGTTCATGAAACTCAAATAGCCATATATGAGGCCCCGAAATTGGAATGCCTAAAGCAGGTGTGCTGGTTTATACACAAATCTGAATTTATGAAAAAAAATTACTTTGGTCTGGTGGAGCACATTGTTTTTTCAATTGTTAGCTCCATCAGATTTTTCATGGCCTCAAGACATGAAAATTGCTTATTCTGGAACTTCATTTTTGTATGATCAGTGGGTGCCTCGGGAAGCTAGTGGTCCAATCACACATGCTACATATTCATGTGATAGTCAGTCAATATATGTAAGCTTTGAAGATGGAAGTGTTGGTGTTCTTACTGCCTCAACGCTCAGATTAAGATGTAGAATAAATCAAACTGCTTATCTCCATCCCAACCCAAGGTGCGTTTTGTTATTATGGTAGAGCTGTATGAAAGATATTTTGTTGTGTAAATTCTCTTTTCTCACATTCTCTTTTGTTTACAGCTTGAGAGTATATCCTCTTGTCATTGCTGCACATCCCTCTGAATCCAATCAATTTGCATTAGGACTTACCGATGGTGGAGTACATGTACTTGAACCACTAGAGTCAGAAGGAAGGTGGGGTTCTCCACCTCCAACTGAGAACGGTGCTGGTCCTAGCACTCCTTCAGGCGCCTCTGTTTCAGAACAACCTCAAAGGTGACAGTGCATTATGCAGTACTGTCTCTAAGGACCTTTGACTGTGTATTTGATGCATATGGTCCCGCCCCCTGGTGCCTGCATTCGGCTTGCAAGGGGAAGCTGCGGAACTTGTGTTTATAGGCTTAGGATAAATCAATTAAACCAATCACCTTGTAAGTGGTTTCATAATCGATTTATTCTACTATGGAATTAGCAGGAGTATGTTTACTCATTTAGGATTATTACAGAAGTTCATAGTGTAGAATCGGCTGGGGCGTTGCAGAGTGGAGGGTGGTTATTGTTGTTAATTTTTTTGGTTTTACCATTTTAGTGGGGTGTTATTTTATGTGTAGATCTTTATATATATAGTGAACTAGTCGTTTATAGTTTTTCTTTTCCCCCAGCTAAATTGAGCTACTCTGATATTCAGTTTTCTTATTACTTTTACCTTCCGTGCAAGGGATCTTTTAGATATCTTTACGACTGGGTTCAAGTGTTTATGAGGAACCGAGGCTTCAGTTGATGGATTTGTTATAGGTTCTACCTTAAATTTATTTTGATTTTGCCACATGAAATCTTCGTTACGGGTCTCCTTGTTACAAGTTATTTTTAAAAAAAATAATCATTTTTAAGAGTTTTTATGTTTATTATTGTTTTTGAAAAAATAGAATTTGAAAATATTCTAAAAAATTGTTTCAAATGAGAAAAATTATTTTTTGTAACTTATATGTTTTCAATTGTGATTTTTGCTATTAGAAGACACTTGTTAAAGAATAAAAAACAATGTAAATTTTATATTAAAAATAACGATAAGTCTTAAACAGTTGAAATATATTGTTAAGGCAAATTTTAATGTTGACTGATAATTATAAATTGTAATATATTATCAAGACAAATTCTAATGTTGACCGATAATTATAAACTGTTTAAAATTCTCACGACAACATACAAGGCAAATTTTAATGTTGACCGGTATTTTTATAAATTGTTTAAAACTCTCATGAAAACATCCATTGTCCTTGATTTATTTTTGTTTGATTAAAAGGAAGAACAACTTTAACAAAAACAAAGGATAATGAATGTGTCTTTTAAATTAAATTTGTTGAAATGACACTATATATATAGGCTATATGTTATGTTAGTTTACAAAATCCATATTTTTAATTGAACTTTTTAAACCCTTTTAATTACATTTTATCACTTCAATCCGAAACACAGTAAATAAAATAATTAAACTTTTAGTTACTAAAGAGTAAGAAAAAATTTTGAGTAAAAATAATAATAAAACAGTTAATAAACTTAAAAGTTTAAACTCATCATGCATTTTTTTTCTCAACAAAGGAAAAGAGCTTTAAATTTTAAAATTGATCGAAAAGCAAATATAATTTAACTAAATATTATTCCAACCAAATTCAAATGCTTTATCTTTTTTGAGCGTGTGAAGTGATAAACTAATAAAAACAATCTCATTTAGCGAATTCAGTCAACTAAGCTCATAAGTTAACTAAAAGGCATTACCAAACAGAAAAAAAATACTAAACATTTTTTTAAAAAAAATATTCCTCCAAAAATTAACAGTTATCGTAGTTTTTCTAATTGTAACTAAAATATATTAGAAACCCAGTCCAAAAAACTATTAGAAAAGAAACACACAACAAACAGGCATTAAAACTTTTCACAAAGGTTCATTTACTTTTCTTCCCAATATCATTCTCAAATTTACAAAGCGTTTTCTCATTACTTAAAAAGTAGAAGGATCAGTGAACAACCCCTATCATCATACTTTCGAATATGTATTTTGACAAAGTAACATTGTATCAGTGCCATTCCCTCCAAAAACTGATACAAGTTCTAGTTGAGATTACAGCTAAGGCCGCCTTCGACCAGACTTTTTGTTTCTCTTGCTTTTGGCAGGAAAAGATTGTTCATGAGCCACCATTGGTAAGACTGTTCCCTCCTTTATTCCATTTGAATCCGACATCTTCTCAATTGTTTTTTGTGCTTCTAGAAAAATCCTGATATCTCTTATCTGTTTGTATAGTCATTTAACCTATTAGAGAACAATAAAATTGGAAAGCTTCTATACAAAGAAATAATGAAGGAAGTTGTAATACCTGTTCCTCCAAATCAAGAATCCGCTCATCCGTCGACTTTATTGATGCAGCTTCCCTATATGATCACATATTTAAACATGTGCTGAGAACATGGTGCAGCAGTAACAAAAGAAAAAAGAATTACTTCTCTAACATTTTAATATATGTTTGAATTAAAGGTTACAAATATACTTTACTGTAAACTTTATTTGCAGAGATATACTTTTAGTTAAAATTAAATTTTCTTCAACATGATTTACGTTTTATTTCTTTTTCTTCGTTCGTCGTTTTATAAAATAAAATTTGTTTGAATCATAAGAACTAAAAGTAGTGTATTTACCAAAAAGATAAATATTTTATAATATTAATAATACTATGTTTATATTAATTTTTTAAAATTGTAATATTGATAGACAAATAAATTCTAATGATAAATATATTAAACAAATTATTATACGAAAAAAGTTTTATGAACTTACAAATTAATGCAACGAATGTTCCAACAAAATTCTAAAGTATGAAAGGGTTGATTGTTGGCCATCCGATCAAAACAAGTGGTTGAGAATAAATCATTTCATTAAATGACTCAAGTGCATATTCTCCCCACTCTATAACAAAAAAAAAACACAAATAAAAATTCTCCACTTTTCTTAGCACAATCTTCATCAGTTCATCCTCTTTGTTGCCCACATAGTTTCGTCCCCCATGACATCAGTGATATCTACATACCCACTTCCCATGGATACACATGCATTTACTTTTTACTTGGTTCTAGCTCTTCATCCCTCTCTACTCTTGCTAAATTGAAAATGCCCAATATGTTGCTACATTCACAAAACCTATTATATCTTCTTCGATCCATCTATTAATGTGGAATATAATAATTTCTTCAACCTTTATTTTTGACTATCAAATTAGGAATATCTATAGAACTAGTAAATATTTAGAAAACAAATTGCAGCACAAATTCCACCAAAACTCAAAGTTAATATTGGAATTTCAGATTTAAAGTGAAAGACAAGAGAAAAAAAAAATAGAGAAACCGAAAGTATGTGAAAGAAGGTTTGAACGACCATAGATAACAAGGTCAGCCTAACAGCGTCGCGGCGTTGAGAAGTTTGACGGAGCAGGAGGAAAGAGAGGGTAAGAGAGATAGAAGAAAGAGGGAAACCGAAAAGTTACTGAGTGAGGAGGCAGTCACGTGACTCACAAAGGGTTAGTTTTAATCTCAGTCCTTCCTTTAAGTCTGATGCCTAACATTAAACCCTCTCACTCTCCTTATAAAATCACCATTCACACATAAAAATCAAACCTTGTAATATTAGTTAAAGTTATTATTACTATTATATGATTATTATTAATTATATTTTATTAAAAAAAGAAATATCTAAATTACATAAATATTAAAAATAGGATTTTATAAAGAAAGTTATGGGTGTAATGGATTTTAAGTGTATGCCACCACTATATATATATGCTTATTTGTCCTTCATTATTATTAATTAATTAATTTGTTATATATCAAGTCTTCAATTTTTTTTTGTCGTTTATGTATTTATTGGTGTTTTTAACTTCTACAGTAATGGGCAAAAAGGGGACAAATAATGCAAACTGAAAACGTAAAATATAAAAGTAACACTTAGCATACTTCTATGAAAACGTAATTTTAGAACAAAACTGAGTTTGTCCAACGGATATTAGTGAAAACCAGACTTATAGTCAAAACAAGTTTTATGTAAGCACACTTTGTTCCAAACAAATTGGTAGCTTAAGTGTACTATCATTACCTCTCTTCAGCTTCTTTAACCTTCTTTCGCCAGGTTTCTTGATTTTTTATGAGATTGCGATTAACCTACGGTCAGAACGAAATGTCTAAATGGCAGAGTTCAAGCAAGCAGTAAAGAAAATGCAGGAGAAAAGTTACCTCGGCAACGGCATTTCTTTCTTCTGTACACTTTTCTAGTTCATTTTGGATATCCAGCATTCCAGAAGTTGCAGCTTTCTCCACAGCTTCAGATATGGAACTTTCTGCTTTACTTTTTGCCTCTACTAGTAAGGATTCATAGTACTAAAATAAAACAGGTATGAAGATAATCAGATTTCACAAACACATCATCATCAGTATTATACTATTATTGCATCAAAAGATGAACACATTATTTGAGAGTATCATAGGAATTGTCCCATAGCCTTTCGTCATAAGTGAAAGCAACCACACTAGAAATTACATCACTTCCAGTGATATTTAAGAAACTGGTAACTTGTGGCAAAGTTGATGACATGAACAATCTATAGTCGACTATCCCGAATCCAGAGATTCATGTTAAGAGAATTATTCTAATCACTCAGTGAAAGAGTTTCAAGGATGGCAGAGTTAACTCACTTGTCTTTGAGTCTCCAACTGAGAGGTAAGAAGACGGTTGTATTCATCCACAATCTGTTCTCATGTCTATCAGTTAATCAGTAAAAATGCATGGGAAGAAATAAAATAAAATTTTGGAAGCACAGGATGCATCGAGTACCATACAATAAATCAATCAAACGCGTGACATTAGACCATGAAACAATGTTGAACATTACATGTGATTATTCATTTGACATTTCATTTCACCCCATGTTATAGAATAACTATATGGGCCAGTCTCTATGTCTACATGACAGTACGTGTATTGAGTGTTTTATGCATAAAGCCCAATGTTAGTTACACAGCAAACAAAATCATACCAGAGATGCACAAGTTTTTGTTTCAGGCTAATCTGTCAAAACTAAGGTCAGCATAAAATAAAATTATAAGAGTTCAAATTGTGAGAAACGGATAAGCTCAACTTAAGTGAGCCCGACGGTTGTTACTAAAATGAGCAAGTAAGGATGCATCTACCATTGATTTAATTTAAAGTGCACTGTAATGTTAACTTGTTAAGGTTGGCTACACCCTAACTCCCCCATTTTGGAGAAGCTTTCCCATGAGAAACATACCGCTTCAACTTTGCTGTTAAAGAAGGCCCCACTAACTTCTAAATCTTCATGACATTCACACGTGCCACAATCCCCTTCCTGAGACATACAGCGAAAACGCATCTCCTCCGACTTGCTATCAATTTTAGATTGGTCTTGATTCAGTCGATGGACATAATTGTCACCCACATAGTCCCAAATTTGTTGTGTTCTAAAATCAAGAGAATAGCAATGCTGAGTATCTTTCCAATGCCGGATAGCATGTCCTTCTTTATATCTAGATTAAAAAAGAAAAACAATGGTATTAAAGTCTTTCCAAACAACAAAAGCATATAACCTATCAAGGACAGTAAATTGTGATTGTTTTGTTTATTTTGTTTAACCAGGAGCTTTGATACACGAGTTATTATCAGTGGAAATTGAAGAACTGATACTAATATGTTACCTTCCACATCCGACAAATCCACAAATCATACAAACCCAGACATCATCTAATGTTCCACAAATAAAACAGGTTGGCTTCTCATCCTGTTGCTGACAGAATCGGCAGACCTGTAATAAAAACATCATAAGATTTTTACAATAGTATTCTCCATTTATATAAGAATCTTTCCACGTGTATTTTAAAATAAACCACTGCTTTTGGTAGCCAGTGCAGGAAATTTCAGTAAATGCAACATTAAACAATAAAACTACTAATTAAATACTGACAAAGAGTTTGGTTATAATGCAAACAAAATCACTCTATATGTAATCATTATTGCAGGGATAGCAGTCTAATTTCCTCCCTTCCTCGTTTTTTAGAAAGTAAGAATGATCAATGAATTCTTGCATCCCAACTTAAAATTAGTAATTAGGGGGGAAATACAAGAAATGGATCTTAATATCTAGAATACCAAAGGAAAGGTTAATGTTTGGAGTGAAGTCATTGCAAGGTATTCCAACTGGAAGGGGCGGCTGGAAGCCTGGAACACCTTTCCAGAAATTCAATGCATTTTTGCTCGTTTAGTTTGACAATACTTCACACACAACAATAAGGGAATATGCCTAAATAAATTTTGGAGAAGACAGTCTTTCGTTTCTCGACAGTAGAGTAAGACTAAGTTCATGAACTTAATATACTAGGTTGGAGAAAATTAACAGGAGCTTTTTTTTTTCCTTCATCATGTTGCACCTTTTATCTTTATATACAAGAGTTTGAGCTGATGTAAGATCAAATTATTTTTTCTATAAACAAATTCTGATACCTTTACATCATTCATTTTGTGAATTAAAGAGTGGCAAAGTGTATTAATGACGATAAGACGTCCAAACAAAATTACAAGATTCTCTCACCTTCCCAAGAGAACATGTCATAATTATGAAGTTGTAGAATTCAGTCGAACTAAGTTATAGAAACTTTCAGACTCATATGAATCCATACAAAAGGAGACAAATCAATATATGTTAAATGCAAATTAACCTCAAGATAATATCATAGTTGGACAATCTGTGCAAGATGAATGACGAAGCTTCTCATGAAGAGACTATCACCTACCTAATACCCATGATACTTTAAGTCTAAGTATTTAGGTTAAATTAATATACAGAATCACCTATACCAACCAATATCAGAAGAGTAATAAAATGTGGATACAAGATTTCAAGGAATGTAGAACCAGCAAACCTGACAAGACAAATAAGTCCACTTTGAGACACAAGGGCATTGAAATGAATGGTCACAGAGTGTTGTGAGTATTCCACTTGTATCTGGGTCCAGTCTCTCTGTTATTCAAACAGAAAAGTAGCAAACACATATATCATCATAAACATCAATCCACACGATTAAAATAACCAAGATGCAAGCAAACAGAGGGTCACAGCAAAAACAAATGGAACTCACCAAGGCAAACTGGGCAAGTTGGTATTTCTGTAAAACCCACAGGAGGAGTTCCAGCAACTTCTTCACATTCTGAGTATTCCACGGAAATCAAAAACAAAATATGGCATATCTCTGCCTACATTTTGATCATCATTTGAAAAGTGGAAGTGAAAGAGAGAGATTAGTAATAAGCAAGACCAATAAATTTGAAAAATGACCAAGGTATTAATCAATGTTGTTAAAAAGCGTCACTATCTTATAGCAGAATTTGAACAAATTGCTATTGTTATACACTATTTAGTATAAAATATTGTTAAATAGTAACCAAAGAAGCACAATAGCACTGCTGTATAGCGAAATTTGAATAAACAGCTATTTTCTGTGATACCTATTGTCTATTGAGGAAATGTGCATATAATAAACATACAAATTTATGGCAACGCATTATTACCTCACCAGGAGAAAACTTCTTCCCATTGAAATTACTATGAAATCCATCAGCAGCAAGCTGATCAACAAACTCAATCAACACACTATACCGATCTTCCATCCCATCGTTCCTGCCCAGTCAAAATGAACAATTAGGGTTTTCTTGCATAAAAATGAAGCAGTGTGCGCCACAACCAACCAATGTTTCAGCAATTAATTAATAGAATAATAATAATAGTAGAACTTTGCGAAATGAAATTGAAATAGTACCTAATGAAGAGAAGGCGATGAAATTGATCAAGGTGGTGGGGTCCACAGAATCGAATGAAGTCATCGAAGGAGAGGTAATTGGGGACGGCGACGATGAAAAGATGAGAGGAAAGAGAATTGGAGTTTGGGAGAGAGGATTGAGAAGCGGTTCGGAAGAGGTGAAGAACGCCTCTGCGTTCGCTGAATTTAGGGTTTTGAGATTGGGGAGCTGAGAAGACGGTTTCGGGATCAACAGGGCTTTCGGCGTCAACTGAATGAACTCGGAGAAAGAACATGGCGACTCACTCTGATCGGAGAATAGATCAGAAGTATCACTTTGTGTCCAAATTTGTTAAACTTGAAAATGGAAGGGTTCAATATGTAAAAATCAAAATATATTGTCGGTTTGGCTTTCGCGGTTTCTTTTCTAACTACTAAGGTCTCGAATTACGATCACAACAAGAAATATCTAATTTTATACCAAGTACTCTAATCCACTAAGGTCTTGAATTTTCTACAGTGATGTTTAAAATATATTTAACAACTTTTGTACAGAAATTTAAGATTTTTTAAAAAATAATGAATTAAATATGAATTTTTAAATTTTTTGTACTGAAAATTTTATATTTAATTTATCACTGTTTAAAAAATTCTAAATTTTTATAGGAATTTTTTTTATAATATTTCAAGTATTACTACAAAAAATTATTCCAAAATTTAACAAGATACACTGTACCTATTATCAAATCAGAAAAAAAAAATAAAACTTACAATTTTTAAATGACTAATAATTGATTAAATATTTTATAAAAATATAAAACAAAATAATAATATTTTATAAAGATTAAAATCCTATAAACATTTATCCAAGAGTTGATAAACCATTCAAGATGTTTTAAAAGACATTGTATAGTGTAAAGCGGTTGGGTGGGGTGTCAAAAAGACTCAAATGTGAGTTTTTTTTTCTTTTTCAAATCACTTTTAGAACAAAAATTGAGTATTAGTCACTGCTGACTAGGCCTATCCAATGAAGAGAAAAACAAATGAGTAATGATTGTCCACATTTCTTTGATCTTAAGATAGGTGATGAGATAAAAGGGTTTTCTAAAATGGGCTACAGTATTTGTTGAAAATTGAAGAAATAAAAATATATTAGGTTATAATATATTTTTTTTTAAAAGAATACACGCTTTCAAAATAAAAAATTTATATTTAATTTTTGATTCGGAGCATAACTTCAGTGACAATTGAAAATAATAAGCATTGTAGGACTATAATAAAACAATTTTTGGTGGGGATGTAATTACAAACATTTTAACTTCTAAGTCAATAAAAGTTAGAGAAAGTGAATGATATTTAATTTATGATAGAATAAATTGTACATCTTGGATATAAATTATTTCATTTGTGATTCTTTATATGGGAAGCTCTTTGATAAGGTGTATCCCATTCCGAGATCTTAATAGTTTGTATAATGTTGATCAAATAGTTATGATTTGATCATAGAGGCATGTTTGGATGTGACACAGGTGCACGAAGTTGTTATGTGCTAGAGTCTATGGATTTGCAAGCGAATGGATTAAGGTCCATTTAGCGTTCGAGTCCAGTAGTTTTTTGTCGGAGTTCACTCCAGAAGAGTTCCTTAACGTTGCTCTTAGAAATCAAATGTATAAATTTTATTTTAAAAGTGATGTATTTTTTAAGTTTTATAATTATTTTTTATCAACATAAAAGGGAAATAGGTATCACCATTGGAGAGGAAAATACATTTATCTATGCATAACCCACATATCTTTAATGTTATAAAATAAATGTTGAAATGTGATGAGGTAAAACTATTGGTGTGACTTATTTAATAAAATTTTTGAGTTGGTGGTTGAATAAATTGTATATATATATATATTAACATTAAAAATTATTAAATGAGTGTTGTTTGTACATAAAACTCACTTAAATACTTAAGAGATCTCTATTGGAGATGTTTTAAGGTCAAGGTTAACAAGAAGACAAATACTAACAAGTATGTTAAGTAACAAGTATATTAAGTGTACATGTTAACAACTGTCCTAATTAAAATAAAGACAAAACTTCGATGTATTTTTTTTTTTAAGTCGACAATTTTTTCAAAGTTTATTATAACCATAAAATATATATTGTAAGTTAAGAACCATGTAAAAAAACATTTAAAAAAATACACTTAATTTTTTTTCTTAAAAAAATTAAATGTAAAATTTATTTTATAAGTGATTTATTCAACTGTTTAAAAATATTAAAATTTTTAAATACATAGTTTCTACTTTCAAATTATTTAACAAATGCTCTAAAGTTACATTTTAACAATTACTAAATTACTCTTTATAGTTAGTTATAGTACTAGCAGTACGTATAGATTCCTAAATTATTCATTTAAAATGTAAACATAAATTAAATTAATTTTTGAATTTTATAAATAAATATATATTTAAAATTATAAAATAGTAATTAAGATAATTTAATATTTAATTTTTTTTAAAGATTATAATATAACATATTAATTGAATATTTAATTCTTATATATTGATCTCATATCAATATAATTAAAATGTATATTAATTTTTTTTTTATAAAATTTAAATATTTTATGGATTAATTTGTCCATAATTACTCTATATAAAATTTATATAAATAATATATATATTTAATTATACTGCTATATTAAAGTATCTAAAATTAAAAATTTATATAAAAATTATTTTATTTGATAATTTTGAATTCTAAATATGAAAATGACAATTCACATAATTTAGAGATTACCCGAACAGCAACTCAACATGTCATGTTAAGCGAAGCCGGACCGCGTCCTATGATGACGTGTACTCCATATCCATTTTTTCTTTCAACATAAAAAAACTAACAAAAAATCTAGCAATCTAAATTGGATATTTCCGCTCATTACGCGTTTTTATAATCCCTTCCTAATTTTCCTCTTCACTTTTTTCTCTTTTATATTCGATAATAATAATAATAATCATAATTCATTTTTATTATTACACCCTAAAAACACACAAACACACACAACAACACCAAAACTCGTAGTTCTTCGTCTCAAGAAAACACCAATGTCACTACCACTCACCAGATCTTCACACTTTATTTGATCCTTTCTAACAACCCAATCTATTCTTCCAAAAATCCTCTCAATTTCAATTCCCAAAGAATAAAAGAAAGCAAATCAAAACATAAACACAAACACTTTGTTGAAATAATTCTCAATGGCATCAACATCAAGCACGATCCGCAAGGCAATTGGCGTAATGAAGGATCAAACAAGCATAAGCATAGCAAAAGTAGCTGGAAATTTAGCTCCAGACCTTGAAGTATTAATCGTCAAAGCCACAACCCATGAAGAAGTTCCTGCTGATGACAAATACGTAAGAGAAATTCTCAATTTAACATCTTTTTCTAAAAACTATGTCAATGCTTGTTTGATCTCAATTTCAAAGAGATTAGGTAAAACCCGTGATTGGATTGTTGCTGTTAAATCACTTATGCTTGTTCATAGACTTTTGATTGACGGGCACCCTTCATTTGAGGATGAAATTGTTCATGCCACTCGTGGTGGAATGAGGGTACTTAATATGAATGATTTTAGAGATGAGGCTCATTCTAATTCTTGGGATCATGCTGGTTTTGTTAGGGTTTATGCTATGTATCTTGATGAAAAGGTTGAGTTTTTGGTTTATCAGAGGAAGGTTAGAAATGTTGTTGAATCTGTGGATGGTGAATTTGAGAGGAAGAATGAGAAGAGGAGTAGTGAGGTTACTCCTATGAGGGAAATGAGAGCTGAGAGGGTTTTGGATAGGTTGAAACATTTGCTTCGAATCCTCGACAGTGTTTTAGGTTGTAAACCGAGTGGTGCTGCTAAGAATAATAGGTTAGTGTTGGTTGCACTTCACCAGATTGTGAGGGATAGTTTTAAGGTATATGTTGAAGTTTGTGATGTGTTGGGGGTTTTGATGGATAGGTTTAATGAGATGGAGTATACACATTGTATAAAAGCCTTTGAATTTTATGTTAGTGCTTCTAAGATGATGGATGATTTGGCTGGTTTCTATGGTTGGTGTAAGGATATGGGAATTGCAAGATCCTCTGATTACCCTGAAGTTCAGAAAATCACTGATAATCTTCTGGGGACACTTGAGGGTTTCTTGAAGGGAATGAGTGGTAGGACAAAGAGTCCCGAGGAGAAGTTAGATGTTAAGGTAACTGTGATTAAAGAAAATGACCTAGGTATTGATGAGGTGAAGGCTCTTCCGGCTCCTGAGACGAAGAATTTCACACCTCCACCACCACCACAGCAACCACGTTTGGCTCCCGAGCCTAAAGAAGCTCCGCATCGACAAGAGACAGGTTGTGATTTAGTGAATTTGAGAGATGATGGTGTTACGGCCGATGAGCAAGGGAATAAACTTGCATTGGCATTGTTCTCTGGAGCTTCGAATGTTAGGACAGAAGGTTCATGGGAATCATTTCCTTCATCCGAAGTGACTTCAGCGTGGCAGACACCGGCGGCCGAACTCGGGAAAGCGGATTGGGAATTGGCATTGGTGGAAACAAGTAGTAATTTATCCAAACAGAAAGCTGATTTAGGAGGTGGTTTTGATTCACTTGTACTGAATGGAATGTATGATCAAGGTGCTGTGAGACAACATGTGAGCACAACTGAAGTGAGTGGTGGGAGTGCTAGCAGTGTTGCATTGCTTGGACTTGGTAAGAATGCTACTCCAATTCTTGCTTTGCCTGCTCCAGATGGGACAGTGCAAGTTGTAGGAACACAAGATCCATTTGCAGCATCATTGTCTGTGCCGCCGCCTTCATATGTGCAAATAGCTGAAATGGAGAGGAAGCAGCATTTGCTTGTTCAGGAACAACAAATATGGCAGCAATATGGGAGGGATGGAATGCAAGGTCAAGTTGGTTTAAGCAGGGTTGGAGCTGGAACATCTCCTTACTATGCTGCTGGATCACAAGCTATGATGAGTTATGGAATGCCACAATTTGGTGGGGTTGGACAACCTGGAGGCTATTACAATGCACCTTTTTGAAGTCAGCATGTTTGGATTATCAGTGAGTTAGACAGAATTACAGTGTACCGCAGTGGTTTTGACAAAAGTTACATTTTAGAGCTTTAGTAAAATCACATTTTTAATGTGATTTTTCCAAACTCACAGTCAATCCAAAAATGCACTTAAACTTTCGCCATGCTCCGACCGAATATCAATCAAAGTCACTTTATTTTTTTTGCTTGTCTTTGTAATTGGGATACATACATAGGTGAAGAAAAAAATTGTTTCGTGATAAACTGTCCAAGCCAAGAGGAATTTGGTTCTTCTTAAATAAGTCACAGTTTTGTTTCAATGATTGAGGCAAGGAATTATGTTTTACGTTTACATGGAGAAGATGTCAACTCCTATGATACATTTTCGGAAAATAACATGACTCGGTTTCTTTGGTATTAAGTGAATCTTATCTAATTATATATAAGACACATGTCTACTCCTAACGTAGTTTGATACTAGCTATCGTATACTCCCTCATAAAAAAAAATATAAATAAAAGATAATATTATTTTTACCTAAGATTTTATTATCAATATTATAAATATATAATGAAAGATATTATATTAGAAGTGATGCAAGTAGTATTAATTTAAAGGTATAATTCGAAAAAGTACATTGAAAATTGAAAAGATTATTTATCTTGAGATAATTTTTTTTGTAAATGGATCACTAAGGGGCGGAAGGAGTTATATAATATAATATAGTATTCTCTATGTCTCATTTTAAATATCTTGTTTGTCATTTTTCTTTACTTTAAATTATTTATCATTTTACAATACTAATACAATATTAATTACTTTTGTTCACTAATATACTTTTATTTATTGTATCTCAACTCATCAAATCTTTTAACAAATTGCAATTAATAAATATTAAATAATAACACTTATTTTATCATTGAAATCAAAAAATTAATCATTTTTTTTAAACTGCGATCAACTTAAATCAGACAATTAAAATAAGAGCGGATATAATATACAACATGGTCTCCACCAATCAATCCATCACAAACTTAAATCAGACAATTAAAATAAGAGCGAATATAATATACAACATGATCTCCACCAATCCATCACAGGAGCTTCTTTCCCTACCCTAATCCTGTTTTATTTTATCATATCCGTCACTACATACACATTTTTTGCTTAATGGGTCTTCAAAATATATTTAGTGTATGATTTTTACTTGATACTTTGATATTAAAATTTTGATATCTAGCTTTAATAAAAAAATATTGATATCTAGCAATGAGCTTGTAACTTTTTTTTAGCTACATACGATATGATTGTATTAAGACAGTCGTTAAATTTTGTAAAATAACTTTCGGAAAAAGAGATAGTTAATTACTTAAAATTGTTATCAAATCAACTCCAGGTATTAGATAGTTCAAATTGGTAAAGCTGTTAAAGCAACGAAAAATATTTCGTTAAATCCACTAAAATTCCCCTTTTCAATGTACAAACCACAAAGGCTTTTGTTAAGAAAGCATCATTTTTATCATTGTTTTAAAATCCAACGAGGTAAAATTGATGATAATTGTATATATAATAAAATATTAAAAAACTAAGCATTATATTTTAAATTGACAAAATATTCACCATATATGTTTTGCAAGATATAAAAAAAATTATTAATAAAAGATAAACTATAAAAAATTAATGATATAAAATTTTATATCTTATCATTAGACATTTATTTGACTAAAACATTATTTTGAAAAAATAAAATCAATCCAAATTGTTCTTAGCATAGATTTTGAATTTGGATCCTGTCTATATTTTCACCGATTTAGGAATGATTTACCAGTTCTCGTCAATAGTAAGATTAATCACTATTTTGCAGCAAAGGAACCAAACATCCCACCAGTTCTCAATTCAAATAATCAACTGGTCATATTTTCTAATGAATGCAAATTACTATGCTGTAAAGTTATCCAACATGGACTTAACACATGCAAACATTGATCAATCCAATCATAACCATTGTGGAGTCCTATCATAACATATAAATTACAAATTAATTGCTTTGTTGCCTACAAAATTTTATATACGATCTACAATGGGACAATTACCTATGCGATTGCAATCTCAACTTCGGAAAGTTCACTGCAATCAAAAGGATTGTGTTACATAGAACTCTCTAGCATCTGTTACCTCCAAGATTACATGTTGCTATACGTCATTTCCTTCCCAATGCCTTTTATACTTTTGCAACAACAACTTAGGCAATGAAAGCATCCGATCCTTCGACAAAAAAAGAACACGGGAAGAACTGCAACAGCAATCAGCCAACAACTTTCTTTTCAGCCCAAGTTATCAATTAATTGAATACAAATGAATAATTTGAATCTATTTCAACAAGCCCTATACTTAGTCATAGGATGGTTGTGAATCCATGCATAGATGGACCAATTTTCTTTGGTATTGTCCAAAGTATTCATCAACTGCAATGACATCTTCATTCTCAGGATCTAAAGCTCGCAAATTTAGTATCTTATCACTAACTGATGAACTTGATTCATCATCAGTAGGGTCTAAGTTAGAAACAATCTCTGTGTGGATTTCACGACATGCAAGGATGAACATTGCAGCTGTATCAGGTAGTTGAGCCTCACGAAGAGCTGCCAATGCCTCTTGTAGTGCACCAGCGGCAACATACAAAATCAGAGCCCTGCATTGGGTCATTTGAGTTAAATGGAGTGAATAGTGGTAGAGTTAAAATAAAAAGAGAAAAATAGTGCTACCTCCAGATACTATGTTCACTGTGCCGGACATGTCCAGCCCATCTTTGCAACACTCTGCAAGAATACAGAATATAGGAAGATCTCTTGGTCAAGATGGTATACAATCCAAATATCCTTTTCATTCATGCCAATGCAGAGACAGTAATCATGTTGGGAATTCATTTCAAAATCGTTTAGAATGAAAATGGTTCACGAAAATTGGCCGCTTGCCTTATGTCATTAACCAAAATGGAAAACTCAGATTCTTCCCATTTCCCAAAAGTAGATGACATGATAGTAAGTTAGAGTCAGATGATCTTTGAAATACTAGCAGGGATTTATTTTTTGTTCATTTAGCCAGAGACCAGCAGGGGTTATGCTTCAAATGGCAGATGGGGTTATGACATGAAATGAATGTTTCGTTCACCCTCATTCATTGATTAAAAAATATTCTTGTTAATATGGCCAAAAACATCTGTTATTCGAGAAAGAGTGCGAACCTTGCATAATCTGATCCCTTTAAGTGAGTGGCAGCTAAGGTAGCAGCATCTGCCCAGCACCCAGCATCTTGTAGCTGCATCAGATATGACAACACACTTCTCTAAGAAAATCAATCATATTATATTGATGACATTTCTGTTAATCTTTTATATGGAAAAGCTACAGAAGTGTTCAGAAAATTTTCTGAGAATATCCAGAAAGTTTCACTTTGAATATATTTTCCATAAAGTTGCTGAATTGCAAATGCCTTGAAAAAAGCGTTTCTAAGCTAACTAGTAAGGAAGCCATTTTAGACCCCAGCACGTTGACATACATCAATCTAAATTACAAGGAATCACTTGTACCTTGTCAAAGGGACTTACTTTAATTGCCACCTGAAGTACCTCAAATGTTGAGTTCTATGTACTCTAAATTGGAAGCTTCATTAGTTAAAAGTTGGTAGGGCAAAATTTATGAGGAGATGCAGTGCCTCCAGTTGTGTAGCCCAATTTCTGATGAAACATAGTAATAAAAAAACTTCCAAGTGCATCTTTTAATTATTAATGTGTGTTTAATAATCCCTAGCAGCTTCTGCCACTAAGATCAAATTAAGGTTGGAATCTGCAGATTTTAACTGTCAAGGTTGCCTATTTTCGAATGCCGCAGTTGAAGATATTTTAAACTGTAATAGAATTGATTCTCACAAACCGTAAGTTACAACATGAACAATTTAACAAAAAAATAATTTATTAATTGACAAGAAATTCAGAGTGATGCAATAGTTAGAAAAGGAACTGCTTGAACAAATTAAAAGTTTCACTTCCATAACATTAAAAATTCTGCAGCCAAACTTTTTCCCGTCAGTTTTTTCCTTCTGTTTTAATGTTCAGTAAATATGCTAAATTGTGCACCCAGTTCTCACTTAAAGGAAGAAAACAAAATTTCCCTGAGATAATTAGAACTTCAAAATCACCAAATGACCATCAAACATCCAGGCTCTTGTTTACAACATTATAAGATTAACAAACTGTGAACAGTCAAGGGAACTTTAAAGTTGTTTGCATATGGTTGGATGTTTTGGTAAATGCTGCCTAACCTGAGAACACGCTTCTTGATATCTTCCAACTGCACATAGAAGATGAGTGCCAGATAGTGACCTGTCAGCTCTGACCATGTTGGCTGCAACAACCTAATAAACAAATTTCATATTAATACATGAAATATATTTTGGTACACTAACCATGATTTGTATTTTGATGCCTAAACACATACATGCATTTCCCAGTTAAACTCACCTTCACTGCAAGTTCATGAAGAGATCTTGAAACGGCAGAAGAGAGAGCTACAGCACGAAGCGCATTGACATAGAAGTAAGAACTCTCTGGAGGTGTAGAAAGCAATAAACTAACTGCAGCTTCTAGATTTCCAACTGACACAAGCCTGAGAGCCCCAAATGCAAAAGGAATTGCAAGTGAGTATATAGCTAGAAAAGTAATAATCCCACCCAAAGTATTAAAGGAAAACAACATTCAAAGTGGTTTCAATCACAAAAGAGGTGAGACCTAATACAATGTCTTGCACATTATAATTAAAAATAGAACAGCACTTAAATCGATATATTTGTACAACAACTACCTTGTTTCAGAAGGAAGAGTTCGAGCTAAATAAATAAAGATAAGCCACATAATATCAACATAATGATAGAAGAAATGATAGATTTACTTACTCGTGTACACGTTTCTGTACAGCCTCTTCACCTTCTAACTTTTCATGCCAAGAAATACGCTCACTAGCACTTTTCCACAACTCTTCTTGGTCAAAAGCCATCAACCTTTGTTGACCTTGACTCTGCTAACCAAAAAGAAAAACTCAGTAAAAATTTGAAATTTTAAACAACAATTCTAATGTGCGCCACTAAAAGGTATTCATGAGATAGAACCTCAAACGATGCTATAAATAAGTCTTACCAATGCATCTCCCTCCATTTCTTCTGTCGGTTTTCCCTTTGATGATATCCTAGACAATAAAGATGTTTCATCAACCTCAGAGACAGACTTTGTTGTGGGCCCTTTTGATGGTGGCTTTCTTGATAACTTAGTAATCAAATGTTTAAGGGCTTGAGGCAGCTGAAGCCAAAACAGAGCTTCTGAGGATTCACCAAATACTGTTGCTGCAAAAGCAAACCTTGCAGCACAACCTTTATCCACAATACTGGCATACAACTTGGCTCTCTCGTCGTCAAGCATGCAACCTTAAAAAATGGAAATATCGGTAGGGTTTCTAACACCAAAAGTATAAATCTCATGTGAAAGAATTCTGATAATTGAAAACTCAGCATAAGAAAATAAAAACCTTCTTTTCGATATGGTTCCAATACTTTTAGAAGCATCTCTGGCACCACAGAGTCTCCAAGAGGTGGTATGTTGATCATGTATGTGCGAAGATCCCCCGCAGATGAAGGAGCTCCTGGAATTAAGTGAGGCCTCTTTTCTATGGTCGTACTGCAAGTATTAAACCAAGGAGGTTTAACACCCAATTGCAAAATCATTTGCAGTGCCTGCAGATATTTAATGAAACGCTAAAAATAAATACACAAAGAGCTGATGACAAATATATATATATATATATGTATATATAATTTATATTTATACAAGAGTAGTAGTTATTCCCTCCGTCTTATTATAAGCTTCCTATTAAAAATATTACTCCGTCTCAAATTATTTGTCCTTTTAGCCAGTATTATTTTTTTCAATAACACGCTCATTTATTTAAATAGTCTATCCACCTAACTACTCTACAACAACTACTCCAATTAATGTGATGTTTTACTTTTTCGTAAGGGTATTTTAGTCTTAACACAGTATTTTACTATAGAAATTAGCACGACTGATCATTTTTTTAAACAGTGTTCATTACCTTAAACAACACTTCTAATGAGATGGAGGGAGTAGTAACATTAGTAGAAGTGTTTCAAGAAAGGGAAAATAACGTGAATTGTGTTCACTTAAACTAGAGAGTGAAACATAAAACTGACTTGTATTTCTTCACAAAGGAAAGAGGAAAACTCGATTCATTTTCCTAGTAGAAAGCTTGTTCAAGATCAAACGGATACAGATGATAAATTCAAAATGACTCAGGCTCTGCATAATCATTCCATTTTGTGAGTATATTAGTGTTAGCTTGGTCCAGTGTCTCATGTAAGCACATAGTTTTGAGAAGCTGCCATTGTTGAGACAAATTCCATAATTATTGTTTTGGAGATAATCAAACAGTTAATTAAATCACTAATTATGATTCTGATCATATTATTATTTAACTTGTGTTTTGGAGTGATTTATTCAAAGATAGAAAATCAAGTATAAGCTTGCATATTCATGCAAATATCACATGGTGAGTTTTCAAACAATCAAAATTGATTTCATCATCAAATCCTGGACTCATCTCATATATCCAGACAAGAACACACTTTTATGAAGTATGAAATGATTTGGAAGATTACTCAAAGGAATGTCAAACTAGATTGATGGAAGAATGATTGCAGAACATTTTGGTTGTTTGGAGAATGTTCAAAAGAACCTTCTGGTTATCCTTTATAGAAGACAAAGTCAAGACAAATTAGTTTGGGAAGTCCAAACTGTAAGTTAAGAATGTCAAAATTGCACATAAGGCCGCTGAGATTAAATGAACAATCAATAGACTCAAATTGAAAGCCCAAATGATCAAAAGAGGCTCCAAATTGATCTCTAGATTGATGGGTTGTGAGCAAGGAAAAAAGGACACTGTACTAGCACTGTTTTGCAAAAAGCTATACATGCTTCTGATCACACAACGTCAGCTGACATTTGACAGTTCATTTTCACACTTGTTCACGTTTTCTCCAAACTCAAGCAAGAACTTTCGGGTTCGTCGTGAACATTCCGGACAGTAATATAAACATGTGTTTAATTGTTTTAAAACAAATCTGACACTTGGCTAATGTATCTAACGACTATATACAACTTTATCTGAGTTTTCAAACCTTTCTTCATCTATAAAAGGAAGATCAATCAAAATACAAATGCAAGAGTTTCAAGAGCAATCGATCTACACTTGATCATTTAAGCTCAAGTTGCAAAACTCTTCTCTCAAGCAAAACTCCAGTTCTCTCACTATATTTGTGGATCATCTTACTGAGTTCTTGCTATTAGTCACTTTAAAACAAGAGTTGAGAAATTTTTAGATCCCAAACACTTTTATCATACACATCATTTTGTAACTCAAGTCTATCTCTTAAGTTAGATTGAGTGCGTTGTAAAAATTCTTTCTAGACTGAAAGGTGACTGTATAAATTCCTTTCAAGGCTGAAAGATGAATGTTGTAACTGATCAAAGTGTGATCATGAAACATAGTGCAAGGCAGAACGTTCTGTGTTGAGCACATTAGTGGAAAATCTCATAGATTGTGAGGATTGGACGTAGCCCACTTTGGGTGAAACAGGATACATCCTTGTGTAATCTTCTTATCTCTTCTCTATATTTATCTTCCACCCACTAATCACATTTCACTTGTTTATAAATTGAACTGTTTTATTTAAACTAACACATCCAGAACGTTCTAGAGATTAACTTATTTCAACCAAAATTGTTCTTGAGTTAATTAAAGTTAAGTGCAAGAATTAAATTTTGAAAAGTTATCACAATTCAAACAATTCAAACCCTCTTTCTTGTGATTGATATTGCTACTTCAGCCATATCAGCATAAACTATTGTAACTGCTTTTGAGTTAGTTTTCAGAAGGAGGGTGTAGGTTAATACCTCTATTAGTGTAAGTTAGCTCTCATATAAATTCTTGTAATTTGATCTTTGAGTATATTAGTTTTAGTTTGGTCCAGCTGTTCAAAACAGCATGTAAAGCTAACACTAATATACTCACACACATTCCATTTGTTAAAATTTCCAATTTAATGTTTTACAGCTGTTACCACCCATAAAATCTATTAATAACGATTGCATTGCAGACATTCACTGTGGGAGTTGATTATATATAAATATTCCAGTTGTATAAAATTGCAGCCATGGCGCAACATGTTTTTAACAAAACTCCATACAGAGGTTATGGCATTGTGGATTTTGAATGGTGGGCCATGGAAGTGATGTTAGTAGGTCAAAAGCCAGGAAAAGGGTACATTGACCCAATCCAAAACCCACGAATGGCATTGTGGATTTTGAATGGTGGCCTTAAGCCTCACGCTCTCCTTTGAAAATTTTAATCCTCAAACTCCCATCTCCGGCAAACTAGCCTCTCTCATTCTCATTGTTATCTTAAAAAATCACTTTTCTGTCATCTCCTTACCTTTGTCATTCTCTATTCTTGTTTCTATTATCTTAAATCTGTTCTCATGGTTCTGGTATTTTTTTCCTCCACTAGTCCACTTTTTATTTGAGCATTTTGTTATCTTCGTTTTATTCTCGTCCTGTTACTTCGTTCTGTTTTTGTTCCACTAGTCCACTTCTGATTTGAGCATATCAAATTTTCTACCCTTTTGTTTCACCACTTCTGTTAATATTTTGTTTATTAATTATACTCCGGAGATTTTTGGAAGGAAGGTGTGTGTGTGTTTATTATGGCCGCCACGCTTACTTCATAAGTTGCAAGGCCATCCACCATATTTTTATGGCAAAATTTTGGCTTTCCACCCTGAACCGTCACCCACTATTCATAACATCGATAGTTTTGGTAGTACACACTGAGAGAATATAAGATTTAGCTAATTTAGTAAATCAGTAAATTTAATATCAGCATATTACCAAAGCATGTGGTGAAGGGAGAAGTATGGGACAGCATATAGGCATTGCCCGGAATCTCTCCTTTGTATTTCTGTTCCGGGGTGCATAACCAGGTCGTTTATCATTTCTGCATGAAAAGAATATATGTCATTCATAAAGTCAGTCCATTATAGAAATTCTAAAACTTGGAACAACTATTTAGCTTATCATTTATATAACAAGATTTGATGATCGATTCACCTTGAATATCTATCAGAAGATTCATAACACTAAAATGTTAGAAACATAATGAGCTAAATATCCATCGATGTTGGACTTTGTTGAGCTGAAAAAATAACTCCTCATGAAAAGGAATATTTAAAAAATGTGTATAATAATTTAAACTTCCTAATATCTATTATACTCCAGCCAGCATGTCCAATACAAAGTCTTCCCTACCTACCTCTCCCTCTTTGGTATGTAAGTAATGGGTGTATCAAGTGTGAGACTCTAACAGGGTCTTTCTTTCTTATGTGAGAGTGAGAGGAGCAAATCTTGACGATACATATGGGGTCATTGGCTCCTCTCACTCGATACATCCCCTTAATACATTACATGCACATAAAAAAATCTCCATAACTTAATAATGCTGGGACCATTAAATCTTATTTAGATTAATCAATTGATAAACTAATAATATATTAATCGAAAGAATGTTTTCTCAATTATATGAATACAAATTTAATTACATACAAAATCATTGTATATTATAACACTCAATTACATGAATCAATTTTTTTTTTAAATTCTTTGTTCACATATATATTTGTGAAAATAAGTAAATGGTATTTGTGGTTTGTAGTATTTGAACAGTATTCATTGTATTTACTAGTTAAATAAAGTTCAATACAAGTCATTTGGATCTATGGTTTGTTGTACTAGAAATGAATAGACATTTGAAGGGAACTACTATATAAACATGGAGAAAAATCTTAAGATCATACCCAACAAAGACTTCTCATCTAAAAGGTGTCTGAAAATCAACCATGACTGATCAAATCGTATAGCATTATGTGAGTATATGAAAGATCACCCCACATGCACTCAAATATTTACAGCAATGGCTTGATGAAAACTGTCATTTAAAAGTTGGTAAAAGTACACTATCAGACATTCTCAAGTGAGGCAAACTAAGAAATAGGGGCAAATTGGAATTTATAAGGGAAAAAATAGACCGAATCTCTATGAAAGGTGTTTTTAATATGGATGAAACTGGTCTGATTTACAGGCTACAAGCTGATCATTCTCTTGAATCGAAGCAACTTGAAGGAACAAACCATGACAAAGAAAAACTTACAATCGTTAACGAGGATAGCTCAGAAAAATTTCATTTATGGTTATTGGAAAGAATACAAAACTAACTGTTCGAATTGTCAAAACCATGCCAACAAAAGAACATGGATGACTAGCATGCTTTTTGACAAATATGTTTGTTCACTTGACCAAAAAATGCATGGTAGAAGAAATTTGTTGGTAGTACATAAATGTGCATCCTATCCAAGAAATATTGAAGGGCTACAAAAAGTTGAGAAGACCTGCAGAGGCACTGGTAAGGGATGGAGGATAGTCCTATAGCTAGAGGTTTAGGGGTACCAATGAAAACTCTAAGTCAAACCATTAAGAGAGATTTAGAGGTAATATCTTTAGGCCTAACCTAATACATGACCTGATAACAGGACTTTATGACATCCGCTGATCCATGTATCTGACCCCATCTAGTTGAAAAAGACTTTTTTTTTTTTGAAACGGCCAAAGTTAGTAATTAGTTGTTATGTTAGTTTTTTTTTTTTTTTTTTTTT
>JBBPBQ010000002.1:6545979-6559127 GCA_037974755.1 Cicer yamashitae
ATAACAGGACTTTATGACATCCGCTGATCCATGTATCTGACCCCATCTAGTTGAAAAAGACTTTTTTTTTTTTGAAACGGCCAAAGTTAGTAATTAGTTGTTATGTTAGTTTTTTTTTTTTTTTTTTGCCTGGTTTTAACCTGGGTCCTCCAATTCTTATCCCTTAGCTCAAACCAGTTGAACCTGGGTTCTCCAATTCTTAACCCTTAGTTGTTGTGGTTGTCTATGTTGTTGTCAAAAGGATCTAAATAAAGGAACAACTAAATGACATGACATCATTTATGCTAAGGCTATTTTTTTTAAGAACATTTTAATATCAAGATGAATGTTTTCATAATTACTAAAAACATTTCTCACCATCCGCCGTAGTCCAAGACATGACAATACCATCTAGACCAACCATATCTTGATAATAACACCAAGGAAGGAAGTAGCTAATCACTCTAAACTCTTTAGAGTAACTTGTGGCACTTACACATTAATATCAACGAGGCGAAAACTACCATCTGCCCCAGCAATGCAGAGTACCAGTGGATCATTCTTATCAGTCCGCAAGGGCAACCAATCAAGTTCCAACACAAGGGTTCCGGGAAATTGAGGTTGCAAAAGTGAATTGGCCAAGGGGTCAGGCGAGTCCTGTAAAAGATATGTTTAGAATTATGATTGAATAATAAAAAATGAAAATGGGAAACATTATTTGTTTGCATGATAATATTCAGTTCTAAAGATGCTTATCATAAGAAGTTCAAATATTTTATAAAACACATGAAATAAAACAACAACTGAACAGCCCCCATAATCCAGTAAAAGTAAAAGCCTGTCTTACCAAATCAAAAACAGAAAAGGTATTATCATAAAACAGAACAGCAACACGCCCCCGGCTATGGTCCCCTGGTACAAAAGGTGAGAATTTGATTCGCCGAATTCCCTCTCTATGAGTGTTGAATGAGGAAGAATGTCCAGTTGTCACATCCCACCATCTTATGTTCCCCATTCTGTCTCCCATGACCTGGAAAACTAATTTAGTCAAAACCATTATCCAATTTAGAGCAAATTCAGTTTATCTCTGTGAGAGAGATTGAACCAATTCTAAAGCAATGATGTATACCACATGGGGTAAGCGGTAGGCCATTGCAGTTATCAATCCATCTGATGATACAAATGAAGAAGAAGGCCATTTTGGTCTGTGGACAATGCTAACTTTATCAGATAAAACAAACAAACAGAGTACTGCACGAATGTATTGTATATTAAAGGTAATATGCACATCTTAAAAAAACATTGATTATACTGATTACCATACCATGATAAAATAAAGGGTTAGTATGTTTTTGTTCCATATAAAATTGGCAAAATTTGATTTTAGTCTCTATAAATGTTTATTGATTATAGTTCCTATATTTAACAAAATTAGTATGTTTTTAATCCCTAATGGACTAGAAGAATAAAATTTTAATAGGGACTAAAATCCATTTTACAAATTTTATATGAACCAAAAATATATTTAATCCTAAAATAAAATAACTTCTTTGGCCTATAATACCCTTATTGGAAAAATTAATTCATGCTTTCTTAATATTATAAAGCAACAAATAATTTGGGACAAATCAAGATTCTAAAAGAGACAGATATAATAAAATGGAGGGAGTAAATCAGATATTAACCCTTAATAACTGTAGAAGCAACAATGATAAGGATTAAATAGCGATTAACACAAATTTCACAGTCAATATATCATGAAATACATTCAACACAATGGCAGTAATGCACATTTTTCTCAACGGAAAATTGTTAACACCTGAAATCTCGAATTCTCCGACCATGCACTTCAAAAACTCCAAGTGCTCCATTCACCAGAGCAAATGCAAAACTTTCAGAAGTATCATCTTGTGGTCCCTCTGTGCTTGAACCCTCTTCTAATATAAATTAAAATCAGTAATCAGCTTACTCTTAATCTTAATAAAATGGTAAGGAACCAATAACTCTACACTAGCAACTATCCCGATAATATCTAAGAACTTCTAACAAATAACCAACTTGAATCTGATGGGGAAGCCTTTGATGGTTTAGATGCTTCATCTGATGCCCCAGATGTTTGATCCTTAGAAGGACGTGGAACTGTTGGAAGAGTCCATTCCAATACCGTAAATGGAAGAGCTAATGATCTAAGCTACATAGAGATAGCAAGCATTATTAACATTCAGATAAAAGAACATAATGTCAACCAAATATATAACACCTATACTACAGACATCTGAATCAAACTTCCTAATTAAAAAAGGAAGAACGCTATAAAATGTATGGCTTCAAAATTAAAAAAGTAAAGTCCAGGCACCAATCAGGAAAGAGAGAAGCTTGTATGAACCAAGTCCAAGTTGCAATCAATAAGGAAGCATTAGAGAAAAACTAGATATTGATCCAAGTAATGGATGCCTTCATCAAGGAGGTGTGTACACTTAAACTGCAATGGCAACTTAGAGTGCAATATTTATCCTTGTTCATTTTTAAGAATTCCATTAGATGATATGAAATATGAAAATATCTTCTAATATCTCAATATTATCTTGTATATCATAGATTATATCTTAAAGATTAGTTTCCTATCTTTGAATATCTTAGAGATCTCATAGAATTAGTCTCTATATTTTATAGTTATTATTATCATGATTTGTTTCCCAACTAGCTTATTCGTAGGATAGGAATCAGTTCCAGTATGGCATAAATAGAGGTTAGTGCTAAGTCTTTTGTTTCACCAATCATATCAAAACATAGTCATAATTCAAAGTTTTTAATTCTTTCTTTTCCCTCTTTATCAAAAACCCTATAACTTCATCAAAATACACAAAATATGACCAAATATAAAAGTACATTAAATTCCTTGGCTTTCAAAATTACGAGTCAACAACAATAAAGTATCCCCCAGACCCTTCACAAGTGATTGCACTCAAGACTATACATACTTAAGCAAGTTATTGAACTACATTACATACTAGAAAATATTATTTAAAAATGAAAAACTTCAATGGCTGGGTTTCAAGTGCATCTACCATGATAGGATTCTTAGTCATTGCCCAAACTTCCACGGGTGCATCACGAAACAAAATTAGAAGATACCTGAAATATTGTGAATGTCAAACTACTGAAAGTTAAAACCATGATGTAATAACAATAATCTGTTAAAAACAGGTGAAAGAAAAGCAAACAGCTCTGATAGACAGAGTTAGAGAGTAAACATATGAAGAACTCTACCATAGAACCACCCCCTTCAAGAAAAAGAAAATAATGTGTGTCCCTTGCTATCAACAATTAAGTTTAGAATATTAGGAGGAGAGCAAATCTTCACAACAAAAATTTCTTAACAATCAGAGTGGTGAATCTGAGAGAAAAGATAGGTTTTGAGTTCCAACACATCCATCATCTGCAACTCAGATCACGAAATTCTACGGGACACCCCAGAGACATATCAGCATCCTTTAAGATTCCAAAGGTAGTATACACAATCATAAATACTTGAACTAAAGTATGGTTCACTTCAACCTAAACTCTAGCTTTCATTCAGCTACTAAATTCCATCTTGATAGTACAAATTAATATGACTAAGCCATGCCCATCAGGGCATTCATGTTTTGTATTAACAAGTCAGTATAAATGGGCAGCAAAAAGAAGATTCAGGAACTAAAGTAGTAACGAATTAAAGGATCATAACATAAATATAACTTTGAGATTCACCTTCCAGATGAAGATGTTCTCAACGCTCTTATTGGAGCACGTTCTGGCTTTTGCAAAACTCGGAACATCTTGTTAAGACCACTTCGAAGGCAGGTCACAACTAGCTTGTTAACATATCCTCCTGATTTTTCATTAGCCTGAGTCCAAAAGCATATGCATAATAATGGATCAAAAAGCATAAATACTGTACAGAAGTATGAAATATAATAAAGTAGGCAATAAGTGATATGCACAAATCATAAATTACACAGGAATGAGGCCAACAGAAAGAAACGAACTATTTAGGGACTAGGAAAATAAAATAAATAAATAAATAAATAAGTAAATAAATAAAACAATGTAAACAAAAGTATTAAATTATATACCTGAGTATAAGAAAATGAAACCAATCTGGAATTTCCTAGCCATCGTAGCCCCCTAACTATACCATTATGTACAGATAAACTTGATGTAACAGCATTGGCAGAAACATCAACCACATCTATTGTCCCACTCTGTGTTCCCAAAGCAACCAGGGGAACAGCTGCTGCAGGATAATTTCCTCCACCTTCAATAATATTAGCTCATTAAACAACACTGAAAACACGTTACGCATAATTACAATTTACAACTATAAAAGTGTAGTACAAGATTTGAACAAATATGGGAGTTGGTGGGAAGATGAACTAACGAGCCAGGGTAGCAGTTAGAGAAGGGGTTGGCACTGCCAGCATAGTCACTGTTGAAGAGAGAAGCTGAAGCTGTCCAACTAAACTAATCTGCATCAGAAGGAAAAGACAAGGAGGTTTACCAATACTAGTAAACTTCAAAATTTGAAACCAACACAGGAAATCTTAATAAGTGCTACCTAGCATTTAGATGCAGTTTTCCAGCATAGATAAGTCAGGACCCAGATTAGGACACAGATTACGAGTCAAATAATAAGAACTCTGACCCCAAGTTCGGAATGTAAGATCCTATTATCTACCTCTAGGAAAAAAGAACCCATTGGAATGTTCGCTATCGTGCAGGACAAAATGATAATAAGAGCAGGAAGGTGGTTACAATTTGGAAAATATTAAACTTTTGCATCTTTATTCATCTTGTTTATCATCTGGGAAACCAATTAAATAGGAATGCAGACTGCATTTCAATCCTTGCATGTGTGAGTGCAGATTAGTTTTATACATATGCACGTAAAACAGAGGGGCAAGGAATCATACTTGAACCTTGTCCCAATTAAAATGCACAAGTCGATTGCTCATCAATAAGTCAATAAACTGAAGGTACTGCACCATTGTTTACTGATTTCATTATAATTGCCTATATCATGAACTCCTGCAATTTATGTTACCTGCTGTCCTCCCGTCAGTATCCAAACCTGATGCAGGACCGATGCGACTAGGTAGCACTATAACATATAGCATAATATCTAGTTGGTAGAAAATATGGAGTTAACTGAAAAATATGGATATCCTTGGAATGGGATTCATAACTGAAATATAAGTTTACTTATACACGTAGAGAGATCTTTCATAGGTGTAATAAACTTGACTAACAAGATAAACTTGATTAACCCATGCAATATCCTAATGTGACTATAATCATAGTATAAGTCACCTTAAAATATCCTAAAATAAGCCCAAAAATTTCCAACAAGAAAATAACATTTATCATTGAACTACATTTGCCCGGCATTAGCTCTCCTCTGCTTGGAAAGGAAACTTAATCTTTAGCATTTTCGGTTGATCTGGAAATCTTCCATCCAGACCATATATAAAAGGCACCAAAAATATTTGAAGAACTATAATTTTTTTTCTGACTTGCTCTCCAAATAGGATTCATCCACATGAATACTTTACTAAACCCTAAACCCTAAACCCCAAACGTAATGGAATTTAAGTAGAACAGATATAACCTAATGAAACCAATGTATTACCATCTTTAATGTTCAAAAGTTTGTGGGTCTTAAAAGTTACATCTTGAGCTCCTCCAGAAGTAAAGGTGGTTAAATTCAAAAAAAAAAACTGTTTCTTCCTCTATGAATTTGCTCAGCTACCTGCAAGAGTATCATCTAGGTAGATATCTTAGATTGGTGGAGACTTCAAATCAAACATGCCATCACAAGTGGTACATTGGTATTTGTAGCCTTAATGCTGGTTGGTTTCATTGTATCAAATTGTTAGGGAATTGGGAATTATGGGGTGCCCAAGTCCCACATCAAGTAGTATGGGATGTTCAGCGGAGTATTTAAGTGACTTGGTTCTTCCCTCTTGATAGCTAGCTTTTAAGGAAGGGTTCCCCGAGTTCTCAGATACTTATATATTAGTATCAAAGTCTGGTTGCTAGTGGCTCGGAAAGGGCTAAAACTATGAAGGGACTGACAAAAAAAAGTTGAGTAAAGCGTCGTAAAGTGCAGCCTTCCACTCTCAAGGGCGGTGTTATAATCGGGAATTGGGTATTATGGGGTGCCCAAGCCCCACATTGAATAGTATGCACATGGGATGCTCAGTGGAGTAATTAAGTGGCTTGGTTCTTCCACCTTGATAGCTAGCTTTTAAAAAAGGGTTCCCCGAGTTCTTAGATACCAATCACATATCTGCTCCAATGTTGGTTTGGTTCCAATATGTAGACTTTATGTTGAATCACTGTTTGGCAAAGCAATTAGGACTTGTGTCAATTACTTGGGAGGGAGATCAAGTACATATATCTTTAAATGTTGGAGTAAATCCCAAAGAGATCCCACTTCCTCATGAATGTATCTTGAATAGGAATCTTTTGACTTTATTTGATGTTTGCAAAGGGAGCAACCCCGATGCATTCATTTATTAGTTTCCTTAAAAAAACATCTCTTTCTTCCAATCCACCACCTCATACCATTTTATTAGCAGGTCCAATGTCAAGAAAGGAGTTTCATCTTCTCCATCTTTAGTTTCATCTCAGACCACTTCTCAAAGCATCCAAAGGATTGTGGTCACCTTCCAGAATCTACATATAGATTGCCCGCATATTCTCATTCCTTTAAAGCATGCATTGCACACATACAAACTTTCGATCATAAACCATAACCCGTCCAATACTGCTCTATGTCTTGCCATGAATGACAGACGAGATATTTTTCTCAGCTTCTCGCAGATAACTTAGAATATAGAAACTTCAAAAACTACCAGGACATGAGAAACAGAATAAGATACTCATCAGGAAAGACTATCTCATCAGTGTACGGAGCCTCCTCAATCTCTCTCCATATCCAACATGAAGGTCCCCTTAAACAAGCCATCATCCGAGCAACAAAGAGAAGTCATAAGAAATTTATTATTTCATGATAGCAGTGTTAACCATAACAAGGATCCTGGAAAATGCATGCATTATGCTTTATGTTAATACAATTTTTCTATCATAATTGAGTTAGAAATGGCTTGTATTTAGTTATAGGCAGGCAGACACAAATCCAATTTGAAAAGAAAAATGACAGATATTCAGTGGTTAGTGAGCCCGTCTAGGTTTTTCTTTTCCTTTTCTCTGATGTATATCTGGTTATAACAAATTTGATTACAATTATTTATCATTTATCACATAGGAATCCCCTTCATAGGCATATTTTTACTTAACTAACACTTGATAAATTTAACGATATGCCTGCCATAACACCTCTAACCCACATAGAATCTAAATAGTACTCTAGCTGTACTAATATCATTAATGGTATATCATGAAAAAATAAGTAAGTTCTACAATAGCACACTGTCTATTTGCTTGCAAGGACTTAAAATAATAGAAAGCATGTAGGTAAACATTGAAGTGCACAATTTATTATTTAATATAATTATGTAAATATATAATAGGCTATTAAATGTGTATTCTCTATTTTGTTGTTCTCTATGTTTTCCATTTGAGCCATTGATATGGAGATAAGCCTCCCACAATTTTTTTAACCATTGTTCAAGGTAATGGTAGACAAATTAAGAAATTAATTAATTTTCTCATTTATTTTAAAATTTTCTAATATACCATTTATCCTTCACTTTTTTTTTTTTTTGACTAAGCATTTATCCTTCACATTATTTTCTTATTAATTGATAAAGTGAAGATAACGGATTAATAAAAACACAATTTCTTCTGAACTGTCAATTAGGACCGAATGGAGGGGGGTATAAATCAAAGCAAGTTTGTATGAACACTTACTTTCATTGAAATTTCTTCCTGTGGCCTGCCTACATTTAGTTCCCGTCCACGAGCAAAAGATACCATAGTGTTAGAGTTGGCTCCTTGTAATGGTACTGTGCAATCATCATTGACCAAACCCAACTTCTTTTCATCCTTTTGAGTGTCTGCATTCCCTTCAGCAGTCAAGAGCCAGTTCCATATTTTTCCATCGTCAGATATGGAGATCAAATGTATCTTAGAAATGATTTGGGATTCGTCACAAAAGTCAAAAGGATTATCAAAATCTTCATGAAGGTAAGGAGAACTAGGTCCATCAGAACAATTCTTGCCAATGTTCTGGAGAGTGGTATCTGATTGGCGTAAAAGGACGGAGAGTATTGAAGGAGAAGGGACAGAGGTGCCAACAGATGGCATTAACTCTTCCATGGAATACATGATGTGTACTTGCTCCCCACTGTGATCACATGCAGATAAGAATAACTTAGTTACAGAAACACGCTTGCAAGTAAATCAGCTAGACAGTGATTTCAGGAAATGGAGAGGGAAAAGAGTGTGAGAGAGACCAGAAATGTGCGTAGCATCTACTAAGATGTATGCATAGATATTTTTGGGCACTATATACTTTATGTACACCCATGGCCCAACAGTGCTTTGAAAGCTCAAATGACATCAGAAATAATTATTATAAAATATAAAACAGAGCAAAGCAAACCCAATATGGTTACTGAAACAACTCAAAAAAGCAAAATCCACATTCAAATTATAGTTACTTATTAACAATCAAATGCTGCTGATCTGTATCAGGACTAGAGTTGCATGCATCAAAGACTAATATCCTTGGAAAACTTATAGAGAGCAAATGACAAGTAGAAAACATTAGGAAGATAGAATCCTTTTCTCAATTATCCCCTATAACAATAAAGGAAGATATCATCACAAAGATACACCATCTCCTCCCCTGAACATTTGTCATTTGCCCACCTCACTTAAAAAGTCGGTTCTCTAGTCGTATAAGGACAATCTCACATCAAATTCCAGCATTAACATACAGGTTTCTCAAACACCCGAAATTCAAGCATGTTTGTACTTACAACAACCAAAATTTGACAAACAGAAATAGCAATTATAGACTCAATATATATAAAAAGAAAGCTTATAGTTCCAATCAACGGATATTGCATTATTAAAGCACCATTATGTAACTCTCTCACAACCGCTAAAATATATTAAACTATCAGTACCAACCATTACACGGTATTTGACAATTTGTGTGTGCGCTAGAATATACTAACATTGATAGGAAAAAGCATTCGAATATAAGAAAAATCTAAAACAAGAAACGCTTACGGTTTCCTCCTCCAGGTGCTGAGCTTGCCATCAAGATGAGCACAGTAGATCCAGTCGTTACTCGGATCAGGCAGCACGTCAAGAAACTTGCCACAACCACGAGGCAAGGCGGAGGAAAAGATCACACACTCATACTGCAAATCAAACACAATCAACTCCCTCGGAAACGTTACAAACAAAATGTGGCGCCAATGTTGGGAGAATGCGAACTTCGCTACGTAAAGAGGAAAAGCCGCAGATGCAGGTGCCGCAGCAGCAGCGGATAAACCACCGCCGGAATCTCTCTCAAGCTTAAGCAATTCGCTAGAATCAGTGCGAATCTGAAGCTCCTTGATAACAACACCTTCTTCAGAATCACCGAGATGAAGCAGCGATAATAGAAAACCCTTGAGACCGATCGCGCAGATGCGGCGCGAGTCGAACGGATCACGACGAATACAAGAGAAATATTCAGGCGAAGCATCGTATTTCCAAACGCAACGTCCAGTGGAAGCATTGAAAAGAGAAAGTGTGGAAGGTCCGGTAATCGCGGCGAGTATGAAGAGATCAGGTCGTGCCTGAATCCAACAAAGATCTTGAATACCTTGTTTAGAGTCAGTATCGAACCAAAGAATAGCAGATTTAAGACGAAAATCGAGAAGCGCAATGCGACCTTGGCGATCGCCGGCGGCGATGAGAAGGTGAGAGGAGGAAGGTTCGGAGGAAAGGAGATGACGGTTGAGAGGGAGAGGGATCCAACGAATGGCGGTTACGAATGGTGCGGCGGAGGAAGGTGGAGGAGGGATAGGGAATGAAGAGACTAATTGCATAGAGCGTGAGTCGATAATGGAGATTGAACTGCCGGAAGGGAATGCGAGGAGGCCGTGTGGACTGAGATCTGAGGATCCGAAGTTGTTGCGACTTGATGGACCTGGGAGCATTGATTCCCATGACTCTTGTGATGATGATGGTGATAATTGTGAATGTGGTGATGATGTTGCTCTTGGAGAAGAACTACCTAACAACATCTTTGATCATTCAAATTTGATTTCATTCACTCCGGTCTCGATAGAGCGTTGCCGTTTCCCAGATTTTTCTACTCCGATACACTCTACAGACACAACGGACGGTCAAAGCGCGGAATGTTCTTTTGATGGATCGCTTTTTGATTTTCGTTACTTTACCGCAAAAGGAAATCAAACTCGCTTCATCATTAATTAATAGTATGAACACCAAAAATAAATAAAAAGACTTAAATTAATTTTTGTAGGACAAAAATTAATTTATGTTCAATTTAGACTTTAAAAAACTAAATACAATTTTTAGTCTTTGAAAAAAAATTTAAAAAAATGACAACTTAATTATATTTTTTTCACACACTTTATTTAGTTGAGGGAGAAAATATGGAGGATAGAAAAATAATAGAAATAAAATAATTATTTAGTGTTTGGTTAAGCAACAATCAAAATTTGATTTTGACATCATTTATTTTATAAAATTAATTTTAATTAAAAGTAATTTGAATATAAAATTATTTATATTTGGATATATTTATGCAAAAATGATTTTTATTAATTCATTTGAAAAGTGTAGATCAAAATTGCTTTTGATATATAATCACTATTTTGATTATAATAATTTTTTTATGTTACATTATTAATTATTATGTGTAAATAAAAAAGGTATGTCTTTGGTATATCCACCTACGTAAAGTAAATAAAATAAATAAATATAAAAGTGTAAAAATTGAAGATGAATAATACTTTTTATTATTATTATTATTTGAAGAAATTTTATTATTACTTGCACTTTTAATAATAATTTATTATTATATTTGGAACTTTAATTTTATTTATCTTAAACTTAAAAATATCAATTAAAAACTCAAATTAATCACTTTATCGTCAACATATTGGAAAGACTCCAACCAACTTATACTCCTGAGCCCAAGACAAACAAAATAAAAGTCCCAACGAGAAATAAGCCCAAAATTATTATTTAGACTCATACACCACAAAACACACGAAGCAAATATGGTTTTGTGATGATTAAGTGTGCTTGGAGAGAAAGTGTGCGACATGCAAAGATACTTGAGCAATGCTAAAAGGCTGGGATTGCAGCCTTGGAAATTTGTTGGGTAAGATTGTGAATTCCAAATTTGTCACATTGGAACCGTGCAGAAAAAATTATTAAGAAATATATATAAATGGTTAGATTTATATGATAATTTTATAAAAATAAAAAAGTTAATATAATGTTTATATTTTATAAAAACTAAAAATATATTTAACGATTAAAAATAATATGTCAAGTAGCATATGTTTGGCATATACGATAATTAGATGAACAACAAATATAATTAAGATTGCAATTTAATAGAGAAACTTATTACAAAAGATTGTGACTTAGGAACATTTTGAAATCATAAGCATTTTTTAGGGGTTAAATTTAATTTGTAGGACTACAACCCTTCACTATTTGTCATGAAGCATTTATGAGAGTTATAGCTTCGTCCACATTTACTAATCTCACACAAAAAGTTTATTTATTTTCTCTCTTCCGATATTGTCTCTTTTCTTCTCTTCGTCATCGTTTATACTCTTCTTATATTTTTCTTCATTTTCTTCTCATCTTCATCTTCAAACTCTCCATTATACTCTCATATCTTCTCTATTTTATTTCTCTCAATTCCTCATTTCTCCATTATTAAAATCTCTATACTTGTATGTAAAATAATTTTTTTAATTATATATTTGTGTTTTTTTAATGTAGTTTGTAAGTTATCATATTTGTGGAAATAATATTACATGTCAAATGTGATTTGGATGTTATATTTCATAGTGTAAAATATGTTTGATATGAAAATATAAAAGTTAAAATTTTAGATGTTCGATTTTTGAACTTTTATGCAAATTTGTATTAAAAAAATGTATAGTGTATTTATTGTGCATATTTTTTTAAAAATTTAAAAATATGTTAATATATTTATTGTGTATTTTTTGAAAATATATTACTTTGTATATTTGAAAATAGGTAAATACTATTTTATATTTCAATGAAAATGAAAATTTAATCAATTTTATATAAATTTAAAATTATTTATTATAATATTCTATATTTATAATAAACTATTATATATAATACATATATAATTAAATTTTTCCCAAAATAAATTTATATAATTAAATTTAAATTGTATAATATATGAATTTTATAATTTTTAATAAATAAAAATCAATTATTTGATTATTTTAACATTAATATAAAATAAAATAAAATAATTTTTTTTACTAGTAACATAATTTCCGATGATCAAGTCCTAAGAGCGTATCTGACAAATAATATTTGTAAGAACCATAACCTTAGAAAAGACTCCAACACATCATATTTGTAAGGGTCGTGGCCCTAAAAAATGTTGTGAGCCATAGCAATAGTTAGAGTTTGAGTCCTGAGAAAGAGTATCTAACATGACAATAGGGAGAGTCATAGCTATAGGTATGGGAGAGAGCACTAGATAATTTGTGATGATTTTGATCTTAGGAATTGTTCTTTTTAAATAAAAAGAATTGTTTTGCTGATGTTTCGGTCCTAAATATGCGTTTCTAACCAACATTATATCTAGGGTCGCGTGGCCTCGAAAATGCTTCATTTCCTATGACTTTTTTTTTACTATCATTTTCTAAGACTTTTGACCCTAATAAAATCACATAATTTTTGTTTTAATTTCATTTTATTGTAATTATATAATTATATTTCCTTAATTATCTTATAATTAATATATATGTAGAGAGAGAAAAATATTAAATTGAAAGTGATTTATGCAATAGAATTGAATTTTAGATTATTAATAAATAATAATGTAAGTCATATATTATTATAAATTACAATAATAGTATATTATAAAATAATTTTAAGTCAAAATCGATGCAGCAATTGATATATATATA
>JBBPBQ010000002.1:6559359-6593053 GCA_037974755.1 Cicer yamashitae
ATATATATATATATATATATATTATGACAATGTTATATTTTAACTTTCATATTTCAAATAGAATATATACTTGCATAATCACAAACTTAAATAAAAATTATTTAGACATACATACAAAATTATACATCATTTAATTATTTTAAAAAAAAATACACATTATCTAATTAATTATTATTCTATTTTTTTCTTTTTTGTATATATAAATATTATATCTAAAATCATGTAACCACTCAAGATTTTCTCTTCAAATAGATATAACATAATAGTAGACAATAAACAAAATATGTGAAACAAAAATGATTACTACTTACTCAACCTACAAGCTTTGTAGTTTGAATAATATTTTCACAAAGTCAATAGGAGCTCAAGCTCCTCGAGAACTAAACACAAATTCGTCCCTGTCCACCAATCATCATTAGAATCCTTCTTAGCTTCATTTAAAAGCTCAAAAAATGCACGTCTCACAATCGTCACGATTGTAATAAAACATGAACCTCTTATTGAACAAAAAATAAATGTACGATTTTCCAATTTTCGGATTTGAGAAGCAAAAAATCCATAGATTTAAAAAAAATTAATTGATTCAAATTGGACTTTATAATAAACAAATTATTAATTATAATTTTATACTGATTTGTCACATATTGTTAAAACAGTCACGTAAACACCTTTTAGCCGGTTTGGACAAAAAACTAAATACATATTTTACGACTTAAAAGACTAAATTAGTACTTAAAAAAACTTAAATAATTAATTCGATTCAATTAAATAACTGAAATAATGGCATGATGTATTTGCCTTTACAAAAATAAAAGGAAATAACTGTAAAGATATGGGTGTCTCTTTTGATTCAGCGTGTGTTTGGAATCTCTTTTATGACTAAGTGTCTTTTATTTATCGACATCTACAGAACATGTGAGTTGTGACCTTAGACTTTTTTTTTGAATTTTTTTAACCAATTTTATATTTTGTATCCCTATTTCTTTCTCAACACATTATTCACAGTGTGGGTTCGAATACAAATTGGATGCAGGGGAGGATATGTGTACCAAGAGATTCCCTCCCAAACCCTAAAATAACACAAATTTAAAGGCATACTGCAAAATTTAAATTAATGTCCTTTAAATACCGACAATAATAAAATTATAAATATTTTAAGGTTAACTGTTTTTACCACGATATAGAACGACACAATAATAAATATCAAAGACATAGATGATTGATTAATTTTATACTAAATTAATTAATAGTAAAATTATTAAGTCAAATTTATACAACAGGCTTAATAATGAATGTTGATAAAATTAAGGGTGAATTTATTACAGTTTTTTTTAAATAATCAATTTTTAAAAAATAATTAATTTTGAAAATTGTATTCGTTTGTTACAATATAAAAAAAAAATTAAAAACTGATTTTTTGATAAACTGCTTTTAGTAATTTCTTAAAAGAAATTAATTTTTATAAGTGATTTTTAAAAAGTAATTTTCATTACGACTGACAAATATAAAATAATTTATAATTTTTTTTAAATATCTAAATAATAGAATATCAAGATTTTTTTTAAATCTATAACAAACAAATCTTAATACTATTATTTTTGCAAATAAAAAGAATAAGTTTGAAGCCTAAAAAATTATGAAGTACAAGACAATTGTTTTACTTGCATCTCTTTGCGTCAACCCTAATGAAACGTCTTTTCAGACGAATACACAATTTTAAAGAGTTTAATTGTGAAACTCACACACAATATAAATGAAGAGAAAAAGTTATTTTCAATTCAAACATGCATCCAATATATCAAATATCTTATAACAATTATATAAATTGTATCTTTTTTTTTTTATCTTAGAAAATATGATAAATTCCACCATAAACTCACACAACTGTAAGGTCCCGAGTTGGAACTCAATACGTCAAACATAACAATATCGACATTTTTCTAGTTGCTAGGGCTTAAGGACATTATACAAATTGTATTTACATAACATAAGAAAGTATTCAATTGATTAAAAATACTAATATTTATTTATATGTAGTATATTTTCACAATTTTAAATATTTGCATTAAATGACATAAAAAAGGTATTAAATTGATTAAAAATACTAATATTTATTTATATGTAGCATATTTTCACAATTTTAAATATTTACATCATTTTTACTGTAGCCTCCTAAAGGAAGCATATCAAATGAGATGTGTTTTATGCGATATAGTTAAATCTTGATCCTACAGTCATAGATGTCATAATTAATAGTTATTTAATGGTTTAAATATGTTTTTGGTCATTGCAAATATGTTTCGTTTTGATTTTAGTCCCTGTAATTTTTTTTGTTTGATTCATACCTTTGCAAATTCTAACAAGTTTTAAAAAAGTCATTTTATGAATCTTTTTTGTAAAAAAATGGTGACATGGCTAATTTGGATGAAGTGGCACATGGTGATTGTGTAATTGTTGTTGACTAGACAATATTTAATATTTAAAATTAAAATTCATTTTATTAACTCATTTAATTATTTAATTATAAACTTAAAATTAATTAATTAATCAATAAATAAATTAAATAATAAAAACTCGGCAATTTTCATGTTCAACCCCAAATTTTTTAATAAAAACTCAACAACCTTCATCTTCAACCTTAATTTATTCATCTTCAACCTTAATTTATTCATCTTCAAATAACAAATTTTGATATCTGGATCTAAACCTTAAAAATTCAAATCTCTTATTTTTTTACACCATAACTTGTTGTTTCACCTCAATCTAAACAAGTATCGTTAATGGCACAACAAATATTGTTATTGAGCAGACTAACTGAATACAAATGATTTAATACTTAAATGAGTTATATCATTAGTCTTGTTATTGTATGATTGATGATATTTTATGAAATGCTTGTTTAATTGCTAGAGAATATTTCAGAATATGAAATATATTTATAAATTCTTTTGAACATCCATAACTAGTTTCTTGGTAATATCAATATATTGTATTTATACGTTTTTTTAATTACCGTTGATATTGTTTTGTTTGTTTCATGGTATAAGTTTGATATTTAATCCTTCTAGCAGAACAGTACTTAAAATTTAAGTTTCATGAGTTTGATTGGGTTGTTGTGGCATTAACAATCATTGTTCAGAATGAGGTGAAACAACACCCTCTATCTAATTCCAACAAAGGAATCATTAAATTGTGGTGTAAGAAAAATTAAAGACTATAATTTTTACGGTTTGAATTCAGATATGAGAGTTTGTGATTTGAAGATGAAAAAATTATGGTTGAAAACGAAGGTTGTTGAGTTTTTATTAAAAAATTTGGGGTTGAAGATGAAGATTATTGAGTTTTTATTGTTTAATTGGTTTATTAATTAATTAATTAGTTTTAAGTTTTTCATGAAATAATTAAACGAGTTAATAAAATGAATTTTAATTTTAAATATTAAATATTGTATAGTCAACAACAATTACACGACCACCATGTGCCGCTTCATATAAAATTAGCCATGTCACCATTTTTTTACTAAAAAAGATTCATAAATGACTTATTTAAAACTTGTTAGAATTTGCAAGGGTATAAATAAATAAAAAATTATAGGACTAAAATCAAAACGAAATATATTTGCAAAGATAAAAAACATATTTAAACCTTATTTATTTAACAATAATCACTTAAAAAAAATTACATAACTTAAAAAAGTCAGATAACCATTATGTATAATTATAGGATTAAAATTTAACTATTTCAATCTTTCAATATCCTCTTGGCTCATAAATATTTTATGAAGTCATATAATACGTTAATATCAAATAAAACTATAGACATTTATGAGCATTTCGATAAGATGATTCATATATTTCTCAAATTAATAAACAATATTAAATTTGAATCCGAGTATTAAAATGTATCAACTAGCAATATTGAACTCTCAATAAAGAACTTATAATTTTGCGTAGTTTAAATGATTAGTCTGAGTAGTTACACGATAATATTATATCCGAAAAATTTTATATTTATAATTGTTTGTTGCAATTTGCTATTAAAATATCCTTAAAAATTTTATCTACGATGTTATTTCTCTGTCCTGAATACACAAATTATAAAATAAATTTTTTATATTTGATTTCTTCACACACGTCGTTAGATATTTCTCAGCATTTACCTATCTTTAATCACTCATTTACCAAATAATCTATCATCCCTCTTTGATTAATTGAGAATAACATCAGTCTATTTTTCACAAAATTAGAAACAAAAATTCGAGCAGCAAATCACAAAATAAAAAATATGATTAGCCGAAGTTGGGTTGAGAATCTTCCCTTACACATACATAGATGATACACCCCCCACGTGTAATGTAATAATCGATTGATGGGAAGTTGCTTTCTTGGCCACATTTGTCTTTAGCCTTGGTACTATTATGCTTACACCCCCGCCATAAATGCATCAAAAATGAATTGAAAAGCAACAAAAGTTAGTACAACCCTTTACTATCATCACAACAACATGACTCTGATATGACACGCACGATGCATCTATTGCATCTGCTCCTCTCATCCTGACCAAGTAAATCACCCAACAAAATTTACATAAGACAAAGAAAAATCTTATGCAGACTTGGATTCAGGCAAAGTTGTTGGATACTTGTTAATCAAACATTAATAATGTGTTTGATTTAGCTTCTAATGATAAGTCAAACAGTTTTTTTGACCAAAACTACACATTGTTTATTTTATAAGTAAACATTTGGAACCACACGGCAGAAATATTGTCGACATGCCATTAAAATGAAGCTATATGCTGACTTTTTGTGGTGTGTTTGGTTATATATACGGTGAGAAAAAATAAATTAAATATAAATTAATTTATACATTTTCATAAAAGTGAATTGAATAATACTTTTAAACGTAAAATTCAAGTTTAGAATTAAAAATTATAAATTTTCTTATCAAGTTATAATAAATAAATCGATATAAATTAAAATCAGTTTTATAAGTTTAAAATCAATTTTGAGTCTTTCAAAAATATAATTAAACATACATTTTAGCTTTTATTTATATGAACAATGAAAGTTTATTTGGATGCATAAACAAATATGCTATATAAATCGTGTCTCGTTGAGATTCTATATAGAAACAAAATTTTGATAATGCTAGAGTTGATTGAAATAGTACATGTTGAAATAGTTCTACATTATTTAACTTTGTAAAGGAAGAGGAGTGCCAAAACATATTATATGCATGTAATTCTTCAATACAAGATCCATCCATCAAAAACATTTTAACTTTGTATCTTACTTTATTTGTTCTCTCTTAGACTCTTATGTTAGAGTTTCGATAACGTGAGTGTGCTAGAGTCATTGAATGTTGGAGAAAACTTTATATATTATAATTTTTTTCCCTTATATTATCCAATTTACTTTTCACATTATATTCTTGTTTGTGATTATGTTCTTTAAATTTCTTTATGTTTGTTTTTTTCAACAAGTGCTTTCAGAGTCTTGATTTGTCTTAATGGGGTGTGAGTAGATTCTAATGTATCAAATGTTTGTATCAAAAGTTTTCTCGACAATATAGTGATGAACTATATTATATTGACTGTAATGACAATGAAAATATAAGATGTGTGAAATTCACACTTGAAAAAAATATTGAATTAAAGCATGAGTGATTAGACTCACATTGATTATAAGAGAAATAATTTATACAATTATTATGTAAAATTTTGAGTAAAAATATAATGCGAGAATTTCATAGTCAAAACATATAAGGTGGTGTTATTCCGGTAACTTGAACTTCTCAACATTAATAACATATTGTGCTTGCTTTGATAAAAAGTGTATTTAGATTGGTCTTTTTTTATATATAAAGAAATGAATGTAATGAAAGGCTATAAAATTTGTATCCATTTCAATTGATTTTTTTATGGACATTTCAATTGATTGATACCTATCACAATTGCAATTTATTGCTAATACGGTAGTCGTTGGGTGATGAGGTAAAAGTAAACATAAGCTTTGCGTTTATACTTCAAAGTGCTAGTTTGAAGATTGTGGTCCCAATCTCTTATGAAATGAAAATCAGCATTTAATAACTTAAAAGCTTAAACAATCACATAGCAAGCAAAATTTAGGTAGATAATAATGGCTGAAAAATGTGGCACATGCATTTAGCAATAAAAGAAAGATTCACTTCCAAACTAATAAGTCACTCCATTAATATTATTCCTACGACAGTGAGCATGCTTTGTTGATTGGATGGAACTCACATCACAAAACCAACGAAGGAAACTGGCTTATGATTATGGGCATATTATGATCCTCGTCCCTTGGATTTGGATATAGCTTCACTAATTAATTTATTTTTTCATCCTTATATTGTACTTTGAAGATTATTAAGAACATAAAAAGTACCTACTAGAAATTTTTATAAAAAATCAACATCGTGCGTCATAATTGCCAGATAAATCGATCTCTTAAGCATTATATAAAATCAATCCTGACTTATGCATATAAAAAAGAGAATTTCTAATTAACAGTTGAATGACTTTTGTTTTGTTTTTGTTTTTTATAATTTTTATCCTATCATTTAAAAATTAGTATTTTTTACAATAATAGTGAATACTGAATATTGTTTACAATAAAAAATTAGTAATATTTATAAATAATAAAATAATATTTTTAAAATACAAAAGTAAAAAAAAATTCTTTAATTAACAAAAATAACCGTTAATTTATTAGTTAAAAAATAATATACAAAAATTATTTAATTTGTGAATGTATGATTAGTGTTTTGGTTGAGATTTACTTTGGATCTTCTCAGCACAATCGGCTGTTCTTTTAAACAAAAATATTTTATATTATATAAAAAAAAGTAGCAAGTAGAAACAAAAGAGAGAACTGTGAGGTGAGGGGGATTACACTTATTAGGCTTTTTTTTTCCTTCAAGTACTGTACCTAAAATAAAAGGGATAGAAGTTGAAAGTAGGATGGTGAAGGGTTACATAAAAACTGAAAAAGGAGTTTGGCTTTGTACAGCCGTTGTCAAGAGTGGACGTGACATGAAGGAGTGGGGAAGGCCCATACAGCGTCAGTCTTCCTACAAAGGCTGTTTTCATCACATAAATATTAATAAAAGGCTTTATTTACACTGCACAATCCAGAATGTACCCGTTTACCCATCAATGTGATCACTGCACATTCAATGCACATACTATACTATAATAATAATCTTCATCTTCATAAAATAAAAAATAAAAATATCAATAATAAATAAATAAATAAATTTACTTAATGCTTCTACTAGACACGGGTCATTCTCATTAAATGTCTCAATTATACACACACGAATTTCTTCAAATTTGACCTTTTCAAACAACAATTTTAAAATTGTCGTGTGTGCACTTTTTGGGTGGCACAATAGTCTAGCACATCGGAAACAACAGCGTTGAGATGTCCGTGGAATTAAAAGCACAGACAAATTAGAAACATAATTTAATCAACCATAGGGTAAAAAAAATTGATGAGAAAGGGGTTGAAATTTTTAAAAAAAGAATCTGAGTAGCTTTATTAAGGAAGAATAAGAGAGAAGCCGATGTACCTGGATTCTCTTTGGTTACTTTATATCGAAGTTGATATTAGTTTATGTTTTGTCATTTTCCTATCAGTGTTGGTGTTATATGGTACGAATATGTTGGCAATGTATATATGGTTGTGCAATTATGTAGTTTAAAAAAAATTGAGATAGAGATAGATAATTGCATGTAACAACCCAATATTAAATATAGGTGGTAATTGAATGGTATAGGGAGGGGGAGAATTTTTAATAGACTTTATTATGCAGGTACTTTTTGATAGTAACATAACCCTCCCACTCTCCTTTTCTCAATAAGAGGTGTGTGACCAGACCCCACACACCCTAGACACAAAGATAAAAAAAAAGAGAGATTGAAATTGAACAAAACAACACAATACAACACATCAAAGGAACAAAAGAACCATGTGTAATGGTAAACCCTCTAAATTATTGAGGAAGACAAAAGAAAGAAATAAAAAAAAAAGAAAAGAGAAAGAAAAAAAGAAAGGTATAGTACCCATACCCCTTTTGTTTCGCTACTACTGTCCCAAACAAAAACCCTTCCATTAGAAATTGTGGTATGAGAATTTGCAATAACAGAGACAAGTGAGGCAAAGTTTAATTGACCCATCTAATTAACAAAACAAAGTTACAAAACCCCATTTATATTGTAGAGTGCTATGTGCCACCACCACACTGTGTGTGTTTGTTTCTGAATTATTAAAATTAAAAAAATAATATTATAATTTATATGTAAGTAATTAAATTGTAAAATTGTAAACACTTCCCCCAACACAAACAGAGAACACTAGTACTCAATTATTTCTGTCCATTCCTTCTTCACATATTGTTCTGTTCTGTCTCAGTGTTTGTGTTTTGAAATTGTTGAAGATGCCGCGGCCAGGGCCAAGGCCATACGAGTGTGTGAGAAGAGCTTGGCACAGTGAGCGTCACCAACCTTTAAGAGGTTCCATCATTCAACATATTTTCAGGTTCTGAATTGATCTTGTTTTTTTTTTTTTTTCTTGTCTATTTTTAAGCTTCTACATTTTGTTGACCCGATTGCACACCATGTGTTTGATTAGGGTCGTCACTGACGCTCACACTCCTGCAACTAAGAAAAACAAGGAATGGCAAGAGAAACTTCCCGTTGTTGTTCTCAAAGCCGAAGAAATCATGTATTCCAAAGCTAATTCAGAGGTTTTTATTTTTTGTTTTTAATTTTATTTTTTAGATTTTTTCTTGGTGTAATGTGGATTTTTTGTTTAAACCCGTTTGTTAAATTTTTCTTGATTTGGTTGTTTAAGGCTGAGTATTCGAACCCTGATACACTATGGGACCGTCTTAATGATGCTGTTAACACAATTATACGGAGAGATGAGACAACTGAAACTGGTGACCTTTTGCCCCCATGTGTTGAAGGTACTCAATTTTTCATTTTTCTTTGGATCCATTTCATGGGTTTGTGTCAAAATCCAATTTTTATGTCTCATTTGGGATGTTGAGTGTATTTTTTTGAGCTGCTAGTGATGTGTTTTTTTGGGTTCATTTTCTTGTGTTGAATCAGCTGCACTTAATCTGGGTTGCAAACCTGTGAAAACTTCCAGAAGTGATCGGCATAATAACCCTAGGACATACCTTGGTCCAAGACCTCAACAACCTCCTTCAGTGTCACCTAAACCTGTTGTTGGGAATTCCTTAAACTATGCTAAAGGGACAATTTCTTCTCTTTCGTCGATTCCTGTATCGGATTCTAACCAGCATGGTCATCAAAATAGTAATTATCCTTACGGTTTCACATCTGGTCATCACCAGTCATTGACAATGGAAGCTAAACCGTCATTGAACATGGGTTCTGTTTACCCTTTGTACTACGGTAGTGAACCCAGAGAGCCTCAACTAAGGACAAGCGTGATACACAATACCTCTTTGGATACAATCTTTGTTGGCAGACCGGTTATTACTCCAGTCCCTGAGTCTTCTGGAATTGGTCTATTGGAAAACTCCTCCTATGGTAGATTCCATCATGTTGGTAGTAGAATTGTACCAGAAACTGGTTTAGGCACTAAGGAGCCCCCAGATGGGCAATGTGATTTATCTTTGAGGTTGGGTCAATGTTTGCGTCCTTGTTCGAGCGGCAAAAGTAGTTCAGCATTTGAAATAGATGGTGTTGGTTTAAGTCTTTCTCATGAGGGCAACAAGTATAGTCATATGTCTTTGCAGAGAAATAGAGAATTATTTCTTTACCCTAGAGGAGGAGCCGGTTATGGTACCATTGACTCCAATTCTAGAGGCAATGTAGAGGGTGAAGATCAGAACTTAGAGGCGATGTTTCGGAAGCGCAAAGCACCTTTAGCAAACAATGAGGAGGATGGGCAATTTTGTCGGCATCTAGGGGTCCCATCCAATCGTTTTACGGGTAGGCCAGGTTCGTAGATAGTCTTTCTTGTTGTGTCATATATGCTTTTGCAATTCTAGATGATCCAAAATGTTGTTGAATCCTCTTATGTAGACTCTCTGCATGTGTAGCTCTGCTTGTGAAATAGTTTAGAAGCTGAGGTTGAGTTACTAGTTGCATTGCTGCAAATGTGAACTGTATATACAAATCTTAGCTTGTTTTCTTTGATTTCTGCTTTGGCTCTTTATAGATTAAAAGAGTAAAGTATGAAATTTGAACTTTTGAAATGGAGTGTCTATAAGCAATCTTATCCCCTTCTGAAGATTAAAGAAGCAGACTAGTTTAATTTTGATGCATGGCAAAGACACGACCAATGTGTATATATTGTTGTGCCTGCTTTCTGCACGAAGCCTGATTCATTGTGGCTGAGACTTTGATCTGCTAGTTGAAACATCTATTTCTCAGTAAAAACAGGCTAGTGACATTAGAATTACTAAAAAGAATAAACTTTAGCTGCGTATAACTAAATCTGAATCATAATTTTAAAATCAGAAATAGGAAGCAAGGAAATAAATCAATTTAGAAGACATTAGAATATTGTGAAACAATGACATTTAATTGAATGATATCCAAGGTCACCTTAAAATGGTAGAGGGGTGGTTGCTCTGATTGTTTGCTAGGACATTAGCTGGAAATGAAGGGATTGGGGCATAACCAATCTCAGATGAGCTTCTCCAACTTGTCACAGAGATGAAATGAGAAATTCCTAGGTGGGCATTGCTACCTACCACAGACAACCTCCCTTTCAACACTAAACATAAAAAACATGTAATGCATTTACACATGTCTGACTATTGAATTGCCTAACTAAAGTATTTCTCACGATCTAGTAACCTATATACTCATGTGGACAGAGAATCAGTTTGATCTGTCTGATCAAAGTTCATTAGATGTGAGTTTCAAGTTTCTGTTCAAAGAATAACAAGCTGAGAGTTGCTCCCTAAAGCATGAATTGCAAGTTAATGATTTTCGGTCCCGACATCTTGTGTACAAACATCTAATCCCGTAGTAGTCTTATACTTCATAATAAAAAATGATTACTCTAATTGTGAATTTTTGGCTTCTGGTTTGAAGCATGGACACATTCGAACTTTGCATACGACATGGGTACTGGCACTGCTTATGTCCAAAATATTAGACACTGACAAAAATGTAGATATATATCATAATAATGATATATAATTAAATATGAACATCATTTATAAAATGTCCAGGCTGAAATGAAGATAAAGACCGTTATGGATGAAATAGGAGTCTAGAAAAGGGTTATCAGATAGATTATGTTAAATTATCAAGACGAAATAGATGAAGACCATTAATGCACATTGGTAAATTATGTTTTTACATGTATAAAATAATTTCAGTGATTTACCATCGAAGGAGTGTGAGAATGAGGTTCATAGTTGAGTCCTGGCTATGAACATAATATACTAATAACTATAGCATTTCTCTTAAAAAACTGATATAGTGTTATGTATCCAGTCCTATTGAGGCATTAAGCTCCCCTGAAATACTATGTATAAAAAGTGCTCCTTCAAAATAAATACTCTTTTCATTCTATATCTTTAATTGTTTTATCCTTTTATTTTTATTTTCAAAATAATGGATGTTATAGAAATTAGAAATTCAAAATTTAATTAACCTTTGTTTTCTAAATTTATCCTACACTTAGTTTTGAAAACTATTTTAGTCCTTAATACACTAAAAAAATAAATAATATGACAAAGAAAGATTTATGTTATAAATTGTGACTTCATTATATTTTGATTTTTAAATGTATCATCGTTGTTATAATAGTCTTTAAATTTATTAAAATTATAAAAATAAATTTAAATATATTTTTTATTAGTCATTTTAATCTTAAAATATGTCTTTAGTTAATTAATTTAGTTCACAAATGTATTTTTCATTGACCATTTTGATCTATAAATTACTAATAAAAGAGATATTTGATGATATGATCGTAAATTTAATTAGTTCAGATACTATAACAATTAAAAAATTAAAATAATTATTTACTTTTTTTTTTTTAATACTATACACATGTGAAAACAATCTAAAGAGATATATGGAGTTGTCACTAGTTAAAACTTCAGCTTTCTGGCATCCCATGAACCAATTATGAGACGGAACATTAGAATTTTTTTATTTTTTTACGAAACATTAAAATATCTAGGTTGCTGAAAAAAAAGTATTACTCCTAGAAAGGCAAAAAGTTTTCATAAATAATAACATGTGATTTATTTATTCCACAATATAAGACAAGACATTCGTTTCTTTTCTTCCTTGATAGACGCTATAGTCCCGAGTTTAATTCAACTTTAACCAATAGTTTTTGTCAACGTCATGCGTTAAGAGCGTTTCAATTCTCACGCAATCTCGTAAATATTAGTACTCATTTTTCTTGAGCCATTATTGATAGGCTATATATAATAGTATGGTGCTAAAGGAGGGGGTCACTATTACTATAAGTCGCTCTCAAAAACAGAGCATTTAACAAAATCATAGGTCCCATTGGGGGTAACGGGTGGTGGGGGTAGGGCTTAGGACCAGTCACGATGTGTTGTTGTTTATATAATGAGATGCAACAACGCCCGGGGTTCCATTATTGTAGGGATAAGTGGAATATGTTCAACCGAGTTATTAGATATTATTGTAAGGTTTGAGTCTCATAGTCATATGTCAAAACTCTAAGCTTCACCTATTCAAATTTTTGCATCTTTCAAAGTTCTGGAAAATTAGTTTTTCAAATGTAAGTAAAATAAAAATAGTCTTAAATATGTAGTTAGTTCGGCAAAATACAAGAAATTTGATTTTAGTATTTTTAAAATAATATTTTTAGTTTAAGTTTATAAAAAATATAAATATTTTCGTTTTAGTCTCAAATGTTTAATACTGTTAATTTTTTTAACGGTTGAATAATTAATGACTTTAAACTTAGTTCGTGTAAAATTAAAGAAAAATGATTTTAATCCCTGCAAAAAAAATTCTTTTGATCCTTGCAAAATGTAGGAAAATTTGATTTTGGTCTCTACATGATAAAAAAAAATTGTTTTACTCATGTGTATGATTTTTATAATAATTTTTTTATAGTTTTTGTTTTCATTTTTATTATAAAAATTATATACGAGACAATGTCACAAAATATTTAATTAAAATTAGTATTTTATCAATATCATCAACATAAAAATGAGAACTATAATACAATAATTATAACTTTTTCACATTTGAGTTTTTTCACATTTTTTTCTTCTATAAATGAGTAGCAAAAGAAGTTGTTGAAAGTTAAAATTCATACACGATCAAGTGTTTCTCTCTAATCAATTCATTAAATTTAGTTTTTTTTTTATGTATTCTAAAAAAAATGAGAATAATTATAATATACTTTATACAAATATATTATCAAAATCATGCACATTCAAGTCAATATAGAATTAGTTAAAATTAGTGTTTTTTTAATATCATCAACAACAAAATAAAACAATTGTAACACACATGCACTAACTATAACTTTTTCACGTTTATTTGAAAATGAGTTGCTAATGAGGCTGGTGATATGCGATATAAATATTTGTCATTAATCAATTTGATAATGTATTTATTCACTTTAGTCTCTATTTTGATATGCGATATGTATTTATTCACTTTAGTCTCTATTTTGATTTTATAGAGACTTTTTTGAGGAATTAAAAGTATCAATTTTTTTAAAAAACTTTTTAAAATAAGAACTAAAAGTGAATAAATTTATTTTTAAGGACTAAATAGTTGAATTTATTTACGGAGACTAAAAATGATATTTTGAAATTTTATAAAAATTAAAATTTTATTTAAACTTTTTTATTTATTATGTAGGGATTGAAATTAAACTTCTTGCATTTTACAGAGATTAAAATAAAAAAATTATCTTACTAAGACAAAAATCAATTTTTTTTTTTAAATTTGTAGAGACTAAATTTAAAATTATTAATTAATAATTTCATATAAGCCATAAAAATAATAGCGTCAGGTATGACCGATGCAAAATACTTCTAAAAGTCATGCTTCTATGGATGAACGTTAGTGTTGTCTATTATTGAATATTGACGCTACAACTAACGAAAAATGTTCTTCCAATAAATGCACTATTGATGCAAGGATATGATGGAAGTTTTGTGAAAAATTATGTGAAAAAAGATATATTTATGTTTTAGCTTTTATAAAATGTGAAGATCCAAAATTTTGAGTTTTAAAATAATTAAAAAATATGGAATTCTAGATTATTAAAATGTTGAAATTTAAATTATTCAAATATTTAGATCATATACGTTTAAATCTTTCTCAATTTCTCTTGATTATATTTATCTTAATTTTACTTTTTCTTTCAATGTTGTGTTAGTTTAGATTGAAAGTTTATATCATATATATTATGCTTATAAAGTTTTACATATATATAAATTAATTTGATATGTTATTGAGATATAATATCAAAATTAACGTCTTATACATTTTAATTTAATTCTGTTAATTCTTAAACATCTTAATAAAATATCAAATGATTTTATATTTGTATTAAATTTTACACATATAATCTATATGATATAAATTACCAATCCAACAACAAATTTTTTAAAAGAAATTGAAGGAATCGAGAGAGAAATTTAAGGAGATTTAGATTAAGGTGATTTAAATTTAAAGAGGATAATGTGTTGAGATTGGATATCAACTAAAATTTTCTTATTTTTATTTGTTTTCTCAATTTTTTTTTTCCATCACTTTTTTATAAATGGTAAGCCCATATGTTGGGTTTTGAAAGAGCCCAAATTATTCCATTATGTTTCAAAACTATGATTATGACTATGATTAATAGTCTAACATAGAGATGTTATTTTTACTACGAAACGATATTCTTTCAAATTAATATAAGTTAATCAATTGAAAATAATAATAATAATAATAATAATAATAATAACAATAATAATAATAATAATAATACAATTCAAAATTGCTAAAATAAAAAATGATGAAACTAAAAAAATTTCCTATCAAGTTAATATTATAAAATGACAAAATATTACAATTGTGACAAAATTTACAAATATGATAAAATTAAAGTGTTTATAATAGACATGTCTTTTGTAACGTTGATAACGATAAAATGATTGATTGAATCTGCACAAAATTACAGTTAATTTATCAATATAAATCTAACGAACAACACAACAAACCATAAAATCTTACCTAGACGACGAACAACACAATGTCATGATTACAAACAAAGCACAAAAAAATACTACTCTCAAATGAAATACTAGCAAAAGTAATAGTTGAAAGGTTGACGTATTTAATTAAAAATTTAGCTTAAATACATCAATTTTTCAATTATCAATTTTGTTTATATTTTATTCCGAATAAAATATATGTGAAAAATGTTTATTTATTTAAATTAAAGAGAGAAAAATAAATTAGATGAGTGATTTCATAAATAAAAAAAAAACCTTAAACTACTCGACTTCATTATACTAAGAAGAAGAGCTGAGAAGATAGAAGAGAAAGGAAGTGTTACTAATGTCTTTCTTTTAAATTCCAAATAGTAAATACTAAAAAGTTACATTTTAAAAGCAAACAAGTTAAAAAAATTGTATGCTGTTATTTTGAAACATCAGTCAGATAAAGAAATATAATCATTAATTCAAAAAATATAATTGCAAATAAAATCATTTCAATAAAGGATATAATTGGAACTGGTATAAAATACAATTACACTAAATTTGGTATCCCCTTGATATATAATTAGTATACATAGCTATTCGTTTATATGAAATTAAAGATAAAATATTTTCCTGCAGTTCCTTAATTTAATTTTATGTATCGATTGAGTTTATTTATTTATTTATTTTTATAATATTTTTCTTTCCAATTTAATTATTTATTTAATTTTAAGTAATAATTTGATCTTTTATGTTTTAAAATGTCAATAATATTATCATTTTTTACATAAACTCAAAATTACCATCATCTTCAAACAAAACTCAGAAAACTCATTATCAATTTCAATAAAATTCATATATTTATCAAATTCATAACTCAAATTTTTAAATAAACTCATTTCTTCATCTCCAACAACATCAAATCCATCATTCTCCAAGACAATATATTCTTCTTCTTTCTATCATTCTCCAAATCAAATCCCTAATCTAAATTTTAAAATGTGAGTTTTTTATTTGATGGATTTAATGTTGTGGTTGTTGTTAGAGATAAAATATGAGTTTATTTTAAGATTTAAGTTATGAATTTATTGAAAATATGAATTTTATTGAAAATAATTATTAATTTTCTGAATTTTGTCTGAAAATGATAATGAATTTTCTAAATTTCTATAAAAAATAAAAATAATTTCGTTGATATTTTAAGATGTAAATGACCAAATTATTACTTAAAATTAAATAAATAATCAAATCAAAAGAAAAAATAAATAAATAACTGAATTATTACCTAAAATTAAATTAAAAGACTGAAATTAAATTAAAAAATCGCGTGAAGTATTTTGCCTAAATTAAAAATACACAATTATTAGGGGAAACAACTTCTTGTCGGATCATGGTGGATTACATCACATATGCATTATTAATTTTTTAAATCTATTTAGAGTTTATTTTGTAGTATTGTTAGTATACAATAGTTGTATTCAATCACACATGGTCATGTATATATAATTATATTATGAATTTTAGGGATAACACTAAAAGCGGTACTATGATATGTTTTCTTATTTTAAGAAAAAATAATGATATGTTTTAATTGGATATATTTATAAAAAAGTTCATAATAATTATTCACACTGTAATAATAATTGATCTACTATATTTTAAAATAAACAACTTTTTAATTTTTAATGTAATATTAATTTTTTTAATCGTTGAGTTACTTCTCATAATAGGATTTTTATAATCATCCCTATTTTAGGATTTTTTTTTTCCTTTCAGAATATGACCTATTACTACTAAAATCAAGAAAAACGTGATGAGAAAAAATATTGTGCTTCACATGGTTGCATCATGGAATGCAACCTAGTATATGCTCCATAAAATAGTGTAGATTGGTGTTTATATTTTATTTCTTAAAAATAGATTGATTTAAAAGAAATATAAATATTAAAAAAATCATGAATATAAGTGCTTTAAAGCACTTATTAAAAAAAAAAAAGAAAATATCACTTTTTAAAAATCCTCTTATGTCCCTGTTGAATTTCGAACTTCCTTTGGAGTTAGAAAAAAACAGGCTATACGCTATAGGCTATGAGCCTATAATAAAAGATCTTCTACTCCCTTTACACCAAAATAAAATTAAGAAAATCACTCCTATTTTGAAGAAATTTTTTTAAAAAAAAGTTTAGATAATCCACCAATAATATATCTTTATATCGATAATAGAAGTTGAATTTTTATGCTATTTTGAGATATAAGTCAATTACTTAACAGTTGGACTGACTTTCATTTGCTACTTTGAAACATTATTATCATATTTTTACTGAACAAATATTACCCTACCACAATCTTTTCTATTTTTGTTATGTTTTCCAACTATTTTTTTTGAATTATATTAGGAATTTCCATACACTTTACAGATAGGGTTGCATATGTCTGAGTAGATTAGTTATAAAAATAAGAACAAAGAAAAAAAGATAAGTTATAAAAAGGCGAGGCACATTTAGTCATGAAGATGAAGCCCATTAACTAGAGTTACAATACTATAATGCACAAATATAAGCTAGGTGCATTCAGAATTTTATAAGTTAGTTTATAGGTTTGATGTGAAGAACTTTAGTTCTCCGCGTTTGCACGTTGCATACCTTCATATTATTACACCCTCTATTTTTTCTTTATTTTAAATTCAACACAACGTGAGGATGATAAAAAATTCGGGAACTGTATGACCCAAAAAAGAAAGAGGTTCGAGAACTAGTCATGAAAGGGGCTATTCGAGCTACACTATATTGGCATTTCAATAGTTTTTTTCTTTTTTCAAAACATGAAAGGAAAAGTATATTAACAACTATTTATTGCATAATGCATATAAGACGTGTCAAGTAGCAAAAAATTACAAACAAAGTCCTCTATGATAGGAACGTAAACAATGTTCCACTGGACCGGTCTAATCAATCTAAAGGTCTAAAATAAAATTTAAAATAAAATTATTTAAAAATTAACAATAATAAAATTAGAGATTTTTTAAGTTTAATTACTTTTATAAAATGAAAATTTTCTTTTCCGACGCATACTATATTATACAACATACAAAAAGAAAAACATTTACATGATTTTGAGTAATTTTTTTTATTGAATTAATTAGTATCAAAATTAGAGAGTGAAACTTATATTATAAAGACTAAAAGATTTAATTCTAACAAAATTAATTAATAATATTAATTAAATCAATGTTATAAATTTTTTAAAAGTATTTGAAGTCCAAGGCGGCTACCTCACTTGCCTCTTGGGCCGGCCCATGTGTTTGGTTCCCACTCTTATAATGTTGATTTGATGACTGATGTAGATGAATTAAAGACCTCTAATAAATCAAGATAATAACTTATTTAAGATTCGATTCCCACCATAATAAACGAATAACTTAATCATAGCATAATAGAACCCCCGTTACTTCCGGTTGATGAAAAATTAAATTATTCATCTATTTCTAAATAGACCAAATGTACACCAACCAAATTATACGAAGACTTTTTCGTACAATCACAATCACCTAGACACAATTGATAATCCAAATTTGTAATTCCTCTCCAAATCAAGTTATCCTTAGTAGGTAATCTATCATATATATATATATATATATATACCTAAATAAAATAATTTTGAATGGAGAGAGTTTTGTAATATTATTGAATTTATTTGGTACAAAGGAAATAATTTAAGAGGATTTATAAGACATATATATACCTAAATAAAATATATGCAACGGATTAATCAATGATTTTAATAATAATATGCAATTGATAAATAAAAGAATTTATTGAGGATTGAAGAACTCAACTCATCTGATTTAAGTTAAGGTTAAAAAAAGTGAAAAGACTATATTCAAATCATGTGAAAGGAAAAAAAAAATACAAACTTAACTAATACACTAATATTTATCTATAAAAAAATAATAGTTTAACATTTTTTAACAATTTTTTTTTTACTTTTGAAATACATGCACACAAAGGGTATTGAAAAAAAAATAGAATATAATAATTTAATTTGAATTTCTAATATTTAACATCTAACTATGTAATCTACACAGTTAACTATTAAATTTAGAAAGAAATAAATTAAAATTGGTTTTATTTACTTACATAGTATCAAAAACATAATTGAGATGCATTTTAATTATGGATACCTATTACACCAGATATCTGAATCAAGATTCACCATTTTGTAAGAATATAAAATTTATTCTCTAAACCCAACCCCTTTATTATTCATATCTTATCTTATTTATGTATAATAGTGTCACAATGTCTTACCTTATTAAGATTGCAGTGGGGCTTTGAGGGTATTTGAGAAGTAAGCCGTATAGGACTACAAAGTTTTAGGGACACCATTTTTTGTATACTATATATATATACACACACTTAGCAGATTCATTTTTTTAAGTTGATGTGCTTTCTAAAATATTATATTGTCGTATTAAAATAATTTTAAATAAAAAATTATTTTTTTATCTTTTTTATAAGAGACAATTGAGTCAATAAAATTTGATGTACATTAATTTTTATTGACTTTTATAAAAAAGACCAAATGAGGTATTTTATTTCGTTATAGTATAATATTATTTTAATCTTCCAACCTAAATTAAACATTTAGCTTTTTGATCCACAATAATGTTTTCAATCAAAATTTCACACATTTTAAAAAAAAACAATCCAAAAGAAAAACAAAAACACCCACTCACCATTGTTCATAGGCAATACCCAAATTTGTTACTTCATTTTAGCGAAAAATCCCTATGAATAGAAACAATAAAATATTGGGTATGCTAAAGAGTCTTTTAGGATTCATTATTTTTTATATCACAGATCAAACAACTGACTCACTTAATAGAAGATTCGAGCAATACGAGAATTGTTAGGAGCACACTCTCTAACACACACTTTTCAACTCAATCTCTTTTATTGGTTAAAACTCACATGGATCTCATCAAATTGTGTAAGTACCGTATAAAATTCGTAGGACCTATATGAATTTTAACCATAAAAGAGAGAGTGTATTGGAAAATGTGTGTCAAAGAGTGTGTTACTAGCATTATTCTGAATCAATAGAACATATGAGGAGATTTTTGGATTTTTGTTTTGTATATAAAGACTTAAGTCATTTTCTATATCAAAACACATTGAAGAAGTCTTGGGTATTGATAAAGTTTTGTTGGTAAACATGTTGGCCTTAATGCATAATATTTGATGATTTTTATTTTATTTTTATCATTATCATGATGATAAAATATTTCTAACTTGGAATTTGAGAGGAAAAGAGAAGAAAACGAAAAAAGAATGAGAAAAAAACTAGTTTTAAATGGAGAAAATTAAGAGATATGAAAATGAACAAATTGTTTAAGAATCAAATGAGAAAAAAAAAAGATAAATCAATTAAGTTTATATGAAAAAAAATTCAAGAAATATTTGAGAAAAAAATAGAAGAATAATTACCTCTATAATACTATATTATGATTCTTGATTTAAACCATTGATAAAAGATAAATGAAAATTTGTAAATTTAACAATATTGATAATTAAAAGAATTAATACATCTAAAATTACATAGATTTATATAATCAATTAAATAACAACTAACTAGTAAAAAATATCTAATTAGCTAAAATAATTAATTAACCAATTTAACTAGCTTAACTAATATATTTAACAGAAAATTTGAACAAGAGCTCAAGTTTAGTTCTGATTATTACCGTTGTATCGAAATGATAAATATAGATATTAAATTAGAATGCAATTGCAAGCATTTTAAAGGAGATTTAACTGCTTATTAATGAAGTGGACAAGAAGTGCACGAGGTTGAGTCACCATTAAAAATACTACTATAAGACAAAAAACAAAACAAAAATACTACTACTATAATACAAATGGCTCAAGGCTAAGACAACCCACGAACTTAAGAGAGATCCCTTATGAATATCAGTTAATTTTCAATTAAGTGAATCAACTTTCATTAGGTCATAAATTTTTTGTAAAGAAAATATATGCCCGCAATAAAAATAATGAGATGCCTGAATAAGAACGCTCACAAATATCTAAATTTCAAACTTGGTATTTTGTCTCTATAAAGATTACACATAGGAAATATCTATGATCTGTAAAAAAAGAAAGAAAATTTCCTGGAAATTCAACATGAAGAATAGATATTTTGTAATTAAAAGTGAATTTTTGGAAACAAAAGTAATATAAAACAATTAATATATTTGATTAAAAATTAAAATCATATACACTAATTTTTCAACTACAATTTTTATTTAAATTTCATTTCGGAATAGTACTTAAATAAAAAACTATGTTAAAATTTTCTCTTTATAGTATAATTAAATGATTATAACTGTATTCAGAAAAGAAAAAAACAATTATAATTATAAGTTTTAATAATTTAATTTAAAATGTACTTTGTTTGAAAGTGAGACGAAATGATCTTTCCAGATCACAAATGCACAATGACATATATTCTAGTCATTTTCAAGGGCCACAAGATATCAAAAGTGTATTAGTATTACTTTAGCTACATGTTGAAATGAAAAGGAGAGCAAGTGACTTCCAAATGTCACCACTTACTTTAACACAATACTATTCTTCAATCAAATTAATATTAGTATTTTCAAATTTCAAAGAGGTTAGTTATCAACCTTCGTCCTAATTCAAACCCAAAAGGACACATTTTCTCCACGACCCACACAAAACGTGTTTGCCATATTGTGTATAAAAATTCATTCAACCCACCAATATTTTCTTCCTCTTCCTCTTCTCAAAAATAAACAACCATCTTTTCTAAAATCCAACCATATGAGAATTTTGAATTATGATTTTTCTTAATTAAATTTAGGATAAGTATATATTGACTCAATGATTTTAAATTTTGATTCAATTTGAACTAGAATAATCTGCCATCATACACCTCAAATATTTGAACTGAATGCAATGTTAATTTAAAGTTCAATTATTTGTTGTCATAGTAATATTTGAAAATATCAAAATTATAAAAATAAATCTAAATATATCTTTATTAATTTTTTTGATTTTTAAATATATCTTTAATTAGTTAATTTAATTTTTAAATGTATTTTTTTTAATCAATTTATAGTGATAACTTTTGACATGTTCAGAAACCAAAATCAAGCATGCTTACCAATTATATAAAAAAATAAACTAGATATTTATTTAAAAAAATATTATTTATTTATAGCAAACTAACACAGCCTTATAACCATCTATGTTACTCATCAAAAAAGGGGGAAAAATTGAAACCAAAGGTCCAAAACTGTGGTAGGTAGATGAAAGGAAATTAGCATAAGGCTAATAACACATTATTGTAAAATAAAATGTCCCCCCCAAAAAAAAAAACGGAGTCTATGAAACACAATGACAAAAAAAAAAAAAAGAATCACGCATACAAATGAAGAACAAATAATCCTTAGTCCTAACTAGGATCTCATCTCATCTGATTTCTCTAACAGAAAAATGCAGCAGCAATTGAGAGAACAGTGACAAATAATCCCGCAACTCCAACAGACACAGCACCCGAGTTCTCAGGAGGTGGACTGACGGCACTGTTTGGAGACTGAGAAGAAGGATTGACGATTGAAGAAGGCGACGTTGGAGAATCGGCGGAGGGTGAAGGCGATGCGGCGGTTGGAGAAGGTGATGTGGCAGGGCTGCTAGATTTACCACCAACGTTGATTGAAAGCTTTTGACCAGCGGAACAGTGTCCCGAAAAACCACAGATGAAGTAATGAGTACCTGTTTTGTTGAGAGTGATCCTTACTGGTGGCTTGCTGAATGTTGCAATAAGTGAAGCTGAGTTGCAAGAATCGTAGTTTGCCTTTGTCACCTCTTCTACGTTGTGTGCAGTGAATGCGAAATTGAAAACTGCATACAGGGGTATTCTATTAATATCACTATTAACCAAATCTAGATTATTATTATTGCCTTAACTATTTAAAAAGTTGTAAATAACAATAATGACTTACCTAGGACGTCTCCAACTTTGAAAGACTTGCCAGAAGCCCAAGTTGTATAAGCAGAAGCACCGTTAGAAGGAATAGTCCAACCAATGATATCACCAACGGTATAATTAACGCCTCCACTAACATCAGCTGGAGAAGGTGCTGGTGTTGGTGTTTGTGTTGGTGCTAGTGCTGGTGCTTTTGATGGTGCTGGAACAGGAGTTGACTTTGGTGGAGAAGAAGAAGAAGCACTTGGTTGAGGAGCAGAAACAGGTGGTGAAGTAGTAGAAGCTTTTTTAACAACGTTAATTGACAATTTCTGACCAAGTGAACAGTGAGTCCCAAATGTACAAATGAAATATTGTTGTCCTGTTTCGTTTAGTGTCACACTAGCTGGACCGTTTGTTAACAATGAAATTGTTTTTGCTCCATTGCAACTGTCGAAATCTGATTTTGTTACCTTCCCCACATCGTGTTGTCCATTTGCAAAATTGAACACTGCACGGTTCATTCAATTTAAATTTAAATTAAACAAATTAATTAAAGACCTGTTAGTTTTGAAATCTAAAACAAAATATTATATGAAAAATTTATATTGGATCTAGATTTTTATTTGTTACCGAGAGTGTCACCAACGGTGAAGGTTTTGTTGGAAGCCCAGTTGACATAGAATGGAGCACCGTTGGATGGGATGGTCCAGCCTGTTGCATCACCAACCACGTGTTTTGTTTGTGCTACTGATCCATGGAGAAGGTTGGCTACTGTAAGTAGCATAAAAACAACAACATTTAGGTTCCTTGCCATTGTTGTGTGTTCTTTTGAAGTTGGGGTCGCCCCTGTTTTGTAGGATATGCTTTGTGTTTTGTTCTAAAATGGAAGAAGTTAAGTATAAGGGTAATGTGTTTTGTTGGTATTTATAGGAGAAAAAGGGTTAAGACTTAAGAGTCGTTGGCGTTTATACGGAGCCTAAATTTCATGTATCCCAATATTATGGACGTACTACTTTTCAAAAAGAATATTATTTAGGAGATAAAATATAAAGTTACTAGAACTAGAACATGCTTTTCTGAAAAAAGATAGTAAGGGAACAACTCGTTTTAGTAAATAATATTAATTATTAATAATTAGTATTATAGGCATATACATAACTTTCATGATTGATTAATATAAATTTTTAATTAATAAAAATGATTAAATATAAGAATCAATTTGATAGTTAAGTCAGAGTATATGATATTTGATAAAACAATATATTTGAGTAATATTTTAAAAATAAAAATGAATTTAAAATATTTATAATCTGAATAATTTAATTATTGTGAAAGTAAAATATTGATAATTTAGTGATTTAATTAAGTTTAGAATAATGAAACATGTCGTGTAATGTTTGAGGGCGGTGGAGTTTGTGTTAGGTCAACAAAATTAGTGTTGAGGCTAAGTTGTAGGCTGCCGAGAATTGAGACTTTGAAGAATATAGATAGATAAAATAAAATAGAGAGCCGCGTGAGACGAGACCAAAGAAAAGAGATGAAGCTTCACCAAATCAATTTGACTTGTAGCGTTTGCAAGTCTCCAACTCCTTTGTTTTTACACGAGCCATGGACATGGATGGAGTCAATCATTGAAGCTTTTTACACGTTCTTTACTTTATTTGCTTTTCGAATTATTAAATTATTATTGCTTAAAATGATTAAATCCTTACGTAATTTTTTGAAACGGTTGCCGGATTCTTACAATCATCTCTCTCTTTTTTTTAATTTTTTTTATCATTAACTTTACTATTGTTGACCAGAAAAAAAAACTTTACTATTAATGTACATATTTTATATTTAAAATAACTAGTTATTAAATTATTTTAATTAAAAGACTTATTTAAGTGGTGAGAACAAAAAATCAAAAGAAAGCATTTCATTTTGGATCATTTACATGAGAAAGAATCCCGAACATGTTGGGTGGAAAATTTCAAAATGCAAGTGTTCTCAATTTCTCAACTTCGAGAAGGTAGATTTTGTTGGATGGGTGGTCTAATGCAAAGATCTTTTCTTTATTTTGAATTTGTCTATATTTTTAGTGATTTTAATTCTATCTTTTACTTAACTAAATTTTTACTTTCATTCAACTAACTTTTATTAATTTACTTTATTCAACAATTTTTTTTTAATACACTAAAGTTATCAAATATCAAAATTAGGAGAACCAAATTCATGTACCCGTGCTATGGTGGTACCAATCCAAAACGGGAAGTACCTTGAGTTTTTATTAGGAGTATTGTTTTTTTTTTTAATTTTTTTTATATATATTAAAAAATATATTCAATTGATAAAAATTACATTGATTGAGAACAATATAATTCAAAATCGCTAAAATTGAAGAAGATGAATTTGTAACCAAATTTACAACATTTAGATTAATAACATAAAACAACAAAATTTTTAAAGTAGTGACATAACATACAAATATGATAAAATTGAAGTGTTCGGAGTACATGTATCCGAAACTGTAACATGATAGCGTTAAAGTCACTGTAAATCTATACTTGGTTGAAGTTAATATATGAATTCCTCTTTCTTTAATAATTGATTTCTAAATTGTCCCATTCTAAATTCTGATATGCTATTTAATAATTGAATTCAAGTGTCACTTCACATATGTCAATTGATTTGAATATATTTTACATTGATACACCTCTTTATCTAAAACTTTTGTTACTCATCCAAATAAAACTCATGTTAAGGTTTATGCAATATGTTGTGTAAACCTGAGTCTCACAATCCAACTTATCAATGTCCTTTACATTCATGATTTCATGGTTAACATCATTCTTCTACGGTTGACACTATACCTGAGTGTAATTCTATTAGTAGTCATGTAAACCATATTAGTGCTACTTTATATTCCAATTCTTTAGATAAAGAAAAATGCAAATTATGGCATGCAAGACTTGAACATCTTTTTGATTACATATCATCTTTTGTGAGTAAACTAGTCAATACACGAGTAAACCTAGCAAAAAAAACACTTGTAGGCTGTCCATCATATCTTTCAAGATGTAAAATCATGTTTAGGTATTTGGATTATGTGTTTTCTTAGGAGACTCTTTGGTCTTTAAGAAGTTCAAGAAGCAGCCAAATGTGGCTGGTTCATAAGATGACGATGGTGTTCAGCCTAGACATCAAAGGCTTTTTCTTGACTGACGATGGTGTTCAGACAAGGGGAGGTAAAGTGACAAAAGATAGATAGAGAGATGAAAGGGTCCATGCTCAACTATAAAAAATGTATGACAATATTTGTGACTCTTTTAATTCTAACAATATTGTCTATTAAGGACTGCCTATAAAAGTTGGTCCATAATAGAATCACCATGAAAAAAAATTAAAATAAGAGAATCACTTTTTAATTCAAAAATAAATAAATGGAATACAGAATAACAATATATATAAGAGCAATAAATAAAATAAAACTTCAAAAATTAATTTAATTGACAAATGACGATATTTTTAAGCTGAACATTATATATTGAATTCAAAATCAAAACCTCTCAATTATATGTGCCTAAATGTCAAATACCATTTACTATTCTGTCTCCTAAAAAAACAAAATTGATAGAAACTAAAAGAAAAGGGGATTGCAAATTCCAGCTACAGTCGACTTAAAAAACTCTTTGAGTTATCCAAAAACTTTAAGAGCTACTTTTTATTAATTATTAGTAGTATTGTTTAATAATAATAAACTCCTTTTACAATAGCTTTCTTAAAAGCTGTAGCATGACTTATTCAAAAAATAATCATCGGAACAAACAATCTATCTCAAATATATTGCTTTCGAAATAAAATAAAAATAAAAATAGTAACTAAAAAGTTATATTTCATTCTATAATTGTAAGTAAAAGAATAATTGCTGTAAATCATAACAATTTTCTTTATTTATTCTTTTAATTATATTTGAGATCAGAAATATATAAGTTTCTTTTGACATTTATTAAAATTCTCAGTCCTCATTTTTTTTTATTTGCAAATTAAGAAGAGCAAAGCATGTCGGAACCAGTGTAATTCTAGTGTTATTTATTTATTTATTTTCTCAAGTGTAACATAATTGTATTTATTTAAAGATGACTTATAATAATCATGATGCGCTGTGTTTCACTTTCTTATGAAGTCCAATTAGTACGATAATGAGGTTTGCCTGTGCCACCAAATTAATCAAGTTTTCAAGTAGCAAGATGTTGACTTCCTTTTTAATCAGGCGATTAAAACTTAATTATTTCCACTTACATCCTACTATACTAAAATTATTTCTAGTGACACACTTAGACCATATATACTCACATGCATCCATACTGTTAGCATTTTTTTTGATTTTTTAGCATTGTTATTATAAAGTAATTTGCTGTTAATTTGTAAGTTATAGCAAATTCAAAGTCAAAATAACGTGTACATGTGAACATGACATGTTCAGATGTTCCATTTTACACCTAAAATACTTCATATATTAAAAAACTGAATTAGAATTATTAGCCCACAATAGGATAATTGTTTATTCACACTCATACCAAATAATGCAAACTCCATCTGTGCAGAAGGATATTTTTGTAATTTGAATGTATTAAAATTACTGTATAATACTATCTAATCTATTTGTTTTAAGAAACATATTCTGCTAAAAATTGAGACAAACTCTCATCTGAATTTCAGAAGCTTAAAATTGAGACAAAAAATTGAAGGCTGAGCTCTGTGGTGGAAGAGTAGTAACACTAACACCTGTTCCAGTTAAGGATGATGGAGCTTCAGCTGGAGCTTTCCCTGTTACAGAAGAAGAGGTTGTATCTGTGACTTTAATCCTTAGCTTTTGGCTACTATTACAATGTCCTGATAAGGTGCATGTAAAGTAGAAATCCCCAATGCGATCAAGGTTTATTTTGGTTGGTCCTTTGTTAAAGATTTGGGTATTGTCATTCATGTTACACTTTTCATAGTTAGACTTGTTAACTATAACCACACTGTGGCTTCCAGATTCGAACTTGAACACTACAATACAAAAGCAGGGTACTAATTATACAAATAACTTATAGTATAGTATGAGAATAATGTTAGAGTACTATGATACTATCATTTAAAAAATGAATAATTTTTTATTACCTACCTAGATTGTTGTTTAACTTGAATGTAAAATTTGCAGCCCATTTGGAATAGAAAGAAGAACCACCTGGATTGTCACAATTTTTATTTGTGCCATGTTTTGATCTGTTTGATGGCTCTTTAATTCTGTGTCTCTGTGTGTATTTGAAGAGTAAGGCTAATTTTAGCCTTTTGTGTTGATTGTTGCATATATAAAAAGAGTACTGGCTAGTGGCTAACCCAAAATAAGCATTGTTAATAAAAGATTTTCTATCAATTCTCAGCACTTGGTGACGATTGACTGATATTATTTTCTAGTAAAAAAGTTATTGCATCGTGCCTGCAGAGAATGTCAACGGATGGAAATGGTCCAATATTAACATGCCTCTAAAATAATTACACTTGTGTCTATGCACCCCAACTTTAATCATTCCCTTGACTAATTGTATTTGAAGAAAATAGAGTGATAATTTTCTTATTCTTATATATAATGTGATATGATTTGCAGGAGATTGTCAAATTAAATATTTTTGAGTGGTAAGGGACTCAAACACCTTAAATAAGTAGTCAGAGGTTTGATCTCTAGCTCTTATGCATAGAGCATCTATATAAGAGAAGATTATCCACCTTGTATGTTTAATAAATTATTCAACGAAAATTAAGCAGCAACATCCACATACTCCAATAGTGATTAATTAGTCTTTAGTTGAAAGTTTTGAGGATAAATAATCGCTTCAATATTTTTGTGCATTGTTATTTTATTATGTAACAAGCTCAAAGTCAAAATAGCCTAAATAATATTAATTGCTCAACATGTTAGAATCATATTGTACAAACGTGATACTTTCATGTCAAGAATATTTATCCTTAGATTATAGTTGAATGAATTTAATTATGATACCACTTGAAATAAGAAGGAATAATGATATTTATCTCTTGAAGCTAATCTTTCATTTCATTCAAAGTTGTAGTCATCAATGGAACCTAAAGAAGGTTAGATTGGGGGTGAGGATGTTGCAACAAATATAATAATGATGAAGAACGAGATGATTGTACAACTATTCTTAAGCACATATAGACACTAAACTTTAGATTCAATTCGCCTCCGTCTAAGTTAATGCAATAGGATGTCATAAAACTCATTCAAGATACTTAGAAGTTCTTTGATATGAATTCCAATACAAGAGACAAAGCAAGATGCTTAGAAGTTTGGATCAATTTCATGTAGTCTTTAGTCTAGGTCTTCCATTGAGCCAATAACAAGTGTACAACAAAAATCTACAAGTCCAAGCATCACAATGCCTTATTGTTCCCTTGTGTAAGCCCTTGTTAACTCCAAATTCTACTTGTGATATGTACTTTTTTAAGGGAAGAAAAAGGTAGCTCAAGAATTAGCTAGATGGATTCTCCATAAGTCAGGACAATGTTCAGATCAAGGAAAATTGAATTCCTAATCTTTATTGACTTGGACATTTTAAGTCTTGGAAATGATCCATGAGATGTCAACTTAGTCATAAGAAATCGGTCTTGTAAATCTCAAGAGACAAAATTCAATTCTTTTGAGACAGTTGTGAAATGATACTTAGTATATTATTTTAATTAATAATAATTTTTTCTTCTTTAATTTTTTTTAAGAAAGTCCCTAGAACTAAATTATTACTCCCAATTTTTTTAAAGTAACACTCAAGTTGAGTTACAAAATAAAAGCTTATTCAAACCTGGCCGTTGCTCAAGCACCCCCCTCAAATCTTGACAATCAACCAGATTCTCCCTTCTGGGAGTCTTAATTTGAGTGAAATACCTTTTTTGGGGTTCATTGTGTGCTTCTATGTTAAAGTGTTTTGATCAACATAAACAAAATGATAGAGTATAATTGATGAACTTAAATTTAAAGTGTTGAAAATTTAGAGTGTATTTTAAAATTAAAAAGTTCTACATATGTCATCTAAGTAAAGAAGGGAAAATGCTTTTATAAGGAGAAATAATTACGCATTTTCTAAATATGGGAAAATTACATCAAAAATTTCCAGATTTTGCTTTATGAAATATGGCATTCAATTGCATAATTTTGATCTATACTGAGAGCAAGTAAATCCAAGGCAAACCCCTTCATTGCTAGAAGCTGGTTTACCTAGGAAACTAACTCTAGAAAATCATCAGTGTGAGAGCTGATAGACATAGTATAATGGTGATGGTGTAGGACCGCGACATGCCTTGATTATTTATATCCTGCAAAATGAAATCAAATTGGAAGCAGTTAACACCAGATAAGAAAAATACATAACATGGTTTCAAATTCATATTTTAGCAATTAATTTCACAAGTATTAATAATGTAAGTGGAAACTTAGCAATTTGAATTAAATATATATGAGGAAAAGAGTCATTCATAATATCAACACATTTTCCCTTTGAAGCAATATACACCAATTAAAAAACTACCAAGGTAATCTAGAAAGGTGGCTGCATTTCTAATTTATGATGATATCCATAATTCTTAAGCTCTAAACTTGATAACTCTAGAATGATCCTTTAACATAAGAATACAAATTTCCTGGAGGTGAAGAACACGGGGAAAAGCTTTGATATTCATAACTCTCAACTTGGTCTCAAAGGAAAGTTTTAACAATTTCCCTTTTTCCTTATGAGTAATGAAAAACATCTTATACATGCATGGGACCAAGTTGAATTTATTAAGAAAAAGATCTTCTGAGTTCCCCATAGGTTTATACAAAGAGTGATATTGATATTGGATGGAAACCTTACATGGTTGTCTAATGCATGATCAGGACAGAAATCATAGCAATTAGATATATTCAATGCTAGTTACAAAGTAATGCTAGTAAAACACATCATAAATTAGATTCACAGTTGATATTCTTGCTTTGACATTATAACACAAATATGAAAGAATACAGCAAAATAAATTTTTTGTAGTACAACTTTTCGAATTCTTAATAGCTAAGTCATCTTTTGTTAAGGCCAATTTGTGTGTCAAATTTCTTAAGATTTTAGTTGTTTCTTCTGTTATCATTACCTTTCATTTTACCTTTCTTTAAATGCACTTTTGAGAAACACAAACTTCCATTCAATTCCCTAAACCATTTATGGTCCCTATCACTTAGGAAATAAGAAAAATAATTTCCAATAGGGTAGTCTCTTATAAGTATAGTAAAAGACTAAAAGTTGATAAATGAGCTTAAAATTAAACAATATAGCATCAAATGAAATTTATGGTACCTTAAGAGACAAATGAGATGAATCTCCAGCATTAAGTCCATGAAACCCAATATTGTACGATATGCTCCCATCAGCCTTGAACAGTCCATAATTCCTCTCAGAGGTAGGACCAGGCTTCGAATCTTCGTTGAAAATCGCAAAAATGTATGCCTTCACAACATTTTTAGGCCTATGTGGGGTTCCTTTCTTCATCGCAAGCCTCTTACGCAGGTTATAATTATACGTCCTTGCATTAGATGCATTTGCTCCAACTTCGTTTTGATCTCCCGCGGAGGCCCAACCTGTCTCGGTAACTATGACTTCCATTTTGTGAAATCCAGCATCCTCCAAAGCAGCATAAGCTGCATCAATCTGAGCATCGAGCATGTTATCGTAATGCCGTTTATACCTTTGATCATAAATTCCCTTATTTGGTTGAAAAAGAGCATAATTTATATCAATATGTTCTGGATCACTGATGTAAGCCAAGAACGGGTACGCATTCAAGCAGAAAGGAGAACCAATTTGTTCGAAGAACTCTAATAGCGGCTTCATATACTGAACAATATTTTCGTTAAATGTACAATTGGATGGAGGGTAGGAATTGGAAAAAACAGCGAACGAGTTTGCGGTAGAAATCTGAATTAGCTTATCCAGATGAAGTTTCTTGGTAGCATTATAAATATTTTTCGCTGCACCCAAAAGAACACCCCACAAAGCATCATTAGTCCCGCCCAAAACTTCATTGCCCACAGCAATTCCACGAATGCGTGTCTCGGGAAGAAACGCCTGCACATTCTCTTTGACCCAATTCAAAGCATGATCTGCGTTCGAACTCATGTCTTGCAGTTGTCCATTGGGAAGTCCAACTACAATTTCAAGACCAGTTCCACTAAAGGCCTTGAGAACACTGTGATCAGCATCGTAAATTCTAACGTTCCTTATTTTTGCAGCTCTGAGAAGAGTGACAACTTCATCAGGTGAGGGGATGTTATCTGCAATTCTCCCATAATTTATACCATAGGTTCCTGTGAATGCTTGCAGCGACGCTGAAAGCCAAACAAGGAAGAATACAGCTTCATTAACATTATTTAGTTGACATAAAATACATGCTAGCAACTTCTCAATATCTCAAGCCTAACATTAAATTTTTCCATCACACTCACAGTGAGATGAACAAAATTGGTAATTACATGTACATGGAAAGTACAAGGACAAATCATAACCTTTTTACAAACCCCAAAAGGAAAATCCATCCACAATCAGAACTACCATTTAATAGAACCAGAATAATAATCATCTATCAATCCAAGAAAAACCAAGTGGTTGAACTCAAATCAATCAGGAGTACCCGAATTCAAACCCTGGCCGGAACAATCTTTAGCCAAACTTTACTTATTTTCCAGTCGAACTTAGTATTACTAGAGTTCCTTTTCCCTAGGAACTAGAGGGTTAAGACAAAAATATCAATCCAAGAAACAGTGGTCCCAGGTGAAATCAGGTAAAGGTATTAAGAGAGGACACTCCTCAATATGAATGTTATCATAATGGTAGCATAAAAGGAAAGCAATATATATAAATATTTTCAAGAAAAAGAAAATTAAAATCTTAACCCAAAAGCTAATAAAGCATGAAAATTCAGTCTTTAATTTGATATGAAGATGAAAAGAAACCCAAAAACAAAGAAAAGTGTAAAGCAATAATATGATCAAGAACATGCTCTTAATTCAATACAACACCGATTCATGATCAAGCAAAACCATAGGCATGAATATAACTATGGAAAAAACTCATAAATAAAAAACCGAAAAAGGAGATACTATAAAGAAAGAGAAAGAAAGTACCAAATTGAGTAAAGAAAAGCAAGAAGAGAACAAGGAAAGGGTCAAAGAAGCGGAGAATCATGATGTGATTGGCGTTGATGATGAGAGTGAGCAAGTGGGTTGTGGAAAAGAGTATCAAAATTGAAAATTGAAACGGTTTGATAGTAGAGTTTGTTGTTCCTCGGACATGCCATAAGACGAAGAAGAAACGCTTTTTGTTTTTGTTGTGTAGCGTTGAACACTACATCTCACTCTCACTCACTCACTCTAAGACAAAGCAAAACAAAGGATTTGAAAAAAAAAAAAAAAAAAAAAAAAAAAA
>JBBPBQ010000002.1:6593227-6688828 GCA_037974755.1 Cicer yamashitae
TAAAAAAAAAAAAAAAAAAGAAAAAAAAAAAGGAAAAAGTTAGAGTGAGATTTGCGAGGTTTTAAGGATTTTGAGTGAGTATATGAGAAAACGCGGAAGAACAATTAGTAACAGGTTTCAACTCAACAACCTTTTTATTGGTCAATTCAATTCTAGGTTCGTCTTCGTGCGTTCCCTTGTTTCTTTCTTTCTTTCTTTCTTTTGTTTTTCATTAAAGTTTTGCCTTTTTTTTATTCTACAAAAATATCTTACATTGTTCTGTCAAAAATATATGGCTAAACCTTAACTTATGTTATTGATGGTGTTTTAAATTATTTTTCGTTCCATTTTGATTCTTTGATTACATTATTTAATTAATAGAAGAATAGTTAAGGAATTAAAATAAAATGAAAAAAATTAAAATATTAAAATTAAATTAAAAAATAAGTTAATGGACTAAAGACTAATTTCACCAAAATTTATATGCAGTATATCTTAGTTCTCTTAGGTATGGTTTCAGTTTTATGTTTCGAAAATTTTAAAAATTAAAACTACTTTCAGTTTTAAGTATTTAAGTCAGTGTTCAATTTTTCAGTTTGAATGAATTTAGTTTTGATTTTTTTTTATTTTATTTGAATTGAATAACTCAATTTATTATATTTTATTATGAATTTACAAAATGAAAGAAAATGTTGACATATACAAAGATCATATTTAACTTTTAATTATCGTAGAATAATTCAAATATTATAAAATTATAATTTATTTAATTATAATATTGTTAGTAATAATAGTTGAAAGTATTAGTTAAGAAAAGTGGCTATCACAATAGTAATCAATCGTCGAAGGTGGTGGCAGTATAGGTCAAAAGAAATGGTCAATGGTCATAGGTAGTGATTGGTGGTGAGGGTAATCGAGGATGGTGGTGGTAGATGGATAGTCGGAGATGGTAGATGGAGGTGGTGGAGTAGTCGGAAGTGCTGGCGGTGGTCGGTGGTGATTGAAGTGATACTTAAATTTATTGGTAGTGATATATTAATTTTAAAAGAAAAATAATTATAAAATCTATTTTTTTATTAAAGAAAAATTGTTATAAAATTAAATAAAAAATCAACTTAGTCTCATTTTACTCAAATATATTTTGGATTTTAAAATTGACTTTCAAAACATAAAAACAAAAACTCACGACCACTCTAAATCGCCTTATACATTTGTCTATCACAATTTATTAGCTCCTGCATTATTTTGGTTTAAAAAATTATTTTTGTTATGATTTTAAAATATAATCTATTTTCAAATATGTAATAAGATGTGAAATTTGAAAACTTAAGTTAATAATTGAATTGCTTTCTTAATTTTATTTGTAATAATATTGAATAGTATATGTTCCTTAATTATTTTCAATATCTCTTTAATTATAACAATAATTGTATGGATAATGGTATCGGTGAAGACATCATCCCTTATCTTGTGGATAATTTTATGACATGAATCCTTACGGTGCTCAAACTTCGATGATTTTTGTGCTTATTTTTTTTCAAAAATATTAGGATTTGGTTGGTCATGTTGTTTTCTATATTGTTCTTCAATTTTTTGTGTGGGATCAGATTATTCCTAATTATAATACAATGTTGTTGTGCTTATTCTTAAGATTGATTATTCTCGTACAATAGAGCATTATAGATCTATTGCTCTTGACAACTTTAAATTCAAAATTATTACTAAAGTTCTTGTTGATAGACTATATTCCCACCAATGTGATCCTCATTACTGATGGACAAATTTGTCACTTTTTTCTTCTTTGTATTCCAACAGAAGAAGGTGTAGTCTCTCTCTCTTCTCATACAAGAAGAAAGGGAAGATGCCTATAAAGACCTAACGTTAGGGGGGAGGGGGATTGACCACTATTATGTCTAATATCATCTTTCTTCATCAAAGAAGCTTTATTCAAGGTTTCTCATTTGTCTCACTTCAAAAGTTATTAATATGCTTGAGACTAGAAATTTTGTTGGAAATATGACTTTCAATATTGATATAAGAAAAACCTTTGACACTATAGAATGAACATTCTTTATCAAAGTTCTACATGTTTTTAGTTTCAACAATAAGTTCTGTCATTGAATTAGCACCATTCTCAAATCCGTTGATTTTTTCCATATCTATTAATGGAAAGTCTATTGATTTATTTTCTTGACAAATGAGAGTTAGGCAAGGGGACCTTTTGTCTCCTCATTTGTTTTGCATTGCTAAAATTGTTCTTATAGAACTATATTCAAGTTGGTTGATGAATGTTTTCTTTCTTTGATAAATAGTCCTAGATGCATTGCTGCTCCTTCCTATATTTTGTATATCGATGACTTGATGATATTTTGCAAAGTCTCTCTTTCTAATGTTAACGACCTCGAAAACCTCTTTGATAGATTTGTCAATATCTCTTAGTTAAAATATCATCCTAATAAATCCTAAAAAATATTAAGAAAACATACAAACCCCACAAACATGTTAGTAGTCAATAGTCAAAGGAAAACACATTCAACTGTTTTCGACATTGGGCACTAGTTGAGAAAGCTTAATGGGGATAACTTGAAATATATGCAGCCGACGTAAGAGTGCTTAATTATTATTACTTAAAACAATAATACCTTGTTCTATAGCACTTTCCGCTTTTAGAGAAAGTAACTAAACATAAAAGCACACTTTTTTGGTGTTGTTGTTGAAAGGAGAAGCCTTAAATTTCTATTTAATTTAAGATCTTTCTCCCTCCAAAATTAAATACAAGTAAAAAAAATTAAAAAATTGATGTAGTTAAAAATTTAGTCTAAATATATAAACTTTCTAACTACATTATTAATTATTGAAATAATTTGATTATGGTGTTAAGTGACTTAATTTTTGTTTTTAATTTATAAATAGTTTTTTATTTATACAACGTCATACAACCAATAATATCGAGATATACAAAAATTGATGCAGACCACAAAGCTAAATTGGTGATGTATATTTTCTTTTTAAATCAAATATTCTCTTCCTCTGCAATTATTGTGACTAAATTATTTGAGTTAAATAGAATTACATTGAACTATAAAATTCTCTTAAAAGTGAGTTTGAGAGTTTAGAAGCGTATATGAGGTTTTGAAGAGTTTTGGAGGACTTTAATCAATTCTTCAAATTCAATTTATTTTTTTTTAGTTTCGCATAAGTTTCTTCCACTTGATATAATCCTATCTGAGACGTCGAACACTAAATATGTATATATCTCATAATTTGAACCTAGATTCTCCACGTTGTGAGAGTCTTGCTCTTTATGTTATACTCAACTCCTTTAGAATGTTATTATAATAGTCTCATTATTAACACTATACTAATCATAAACATTTATTTATCATTCTATACAAAACACTCTCTTAAAAAAAGTGAAAGAATTCTTTATTTTTTCCTTTATTCTCCTCTCCTAAAACCATTCCCTTCAAACTCTCAAAGAGGGTCTAAGAGTTTAAAGTTGTTGAATTTCAATGGTTGAGTTCAAATTCAAGACCTTTTGTTAAGTCGAAAGAAACCCTCAAAAATGAAAGAATTAATGTGACTAATTATTGAATTAAGTAGAATTACAATGAGCGACTAAACTTCCTTAAAATTTGAGTTTGAAAGTTTAGGAAGAGAAGAGAGAAGAGAACTTTAAAAAAAAGGAAGATTGAAGTGAAAAAAATATTGGACTTTAGAAAATTTTGAGGGTTTATTACTCTTGAAAAAATTAAAAAATGTCTTTACTTTTTTCCTTATTCTCCTCCTCTAAAACCTCTCATCTAAATTCTCAAATAAAACCCAAGAGTTAAGGTTGAGTTCAAGTCCTTTTGTTAAACTCAAATAGATTTCATCATAGCATTTTTTAAATAAATTAAAGTTATATCTATATATATATATATAGGAACAACCAATAGAGAATATTAAGACAAAATTTGAGACTATTCAAGAAGGTGGATGCACTTTAAAAATCTAAAATGACCCCAATGATTATATAAAAGCTAAGTCACAATTTAACATTGTGATACACGGTTATATGCCTCCCCTTTCCATTCATAAACGCTTAATCAGTAAGGAGAGTGTGATCATATATAATCTCATCAAGAATGTGTTGCTTTAGAGCTGGCTTGGGAGGACAGTGTTTGGTTTAATAATTAAGCAAAAATGTAAATAAAGTCGCTTTTAGATTCAACCACTGTTCACTTGCCACGTAAGGGAATCTACTTTTTACGTCTTCCTCCATAGTTTATTTCAAAAAGTGGTAACAAATAAAATTGGAGAAGCTCACTTTTTACGTGTGTCTGTGGACCAATGTTTACTATTAGAGTTGAGAAATATTATTAAAATATAAAATTTGTCACAAAATAAAACATAAATACAATAATATATAAAATATAATAAGAGTCTTATTTTGTTTTTATATTAAATATTAAATTTCGTATTTGTATTTAATTTTATGTTTTAATAATAATATTAATATTTGAACCAGAGCTTTAATATTTGGTTGAAGATAAAAATTATACCATCATGAATCAGCATAACACCTGGAAAAATTACTTACTAGTATTATATTTAGCCTATAAGTGTTTGAGTGTGACAATCATAGAAGATAGATGGACTTGGATTCCATAAACATTGAAGATAAAATGACTTGGATTCCATACATGAAGAATAATTTAACTTTTATTGTTATTTATGACATTGTGATGTGAGCTATCCTATTTTGATCTAATGGTCCAAATTAATTGATTGCGGCATTCTCATCGTTATTCAATTGTGGAGAGTCTCATTCCGAGGTCTTGTATAGTTATTTATTTTTATAGAAAATGTCAATGATTAGTTTGTTAAAAGAAAAAGAATAGAGATCAAACTTTAAAATAATACTCCTTAATTTAGTGTTTCAACTTTCAACTCATCCCCCTCGAATAAAAAAAACAAAAAAAGATAAAAAAACATTCAACACTCTTTAGACATTTAAAGTGAAAGACAAATAGAATGACTGATGTGATAAAAAGTAAAATATAAAGAAAAAATAAAATGTTAAATGAGTATAAAAAAATCGTATACATACTTATATCATTATTGTTCTAGCAAAAAATGAAGTTATATACAAATGACCGGTGACATTTAACAGTAATATAGTAATAAATTAATAATTGATGGATGAAAGTCTTTTTCCTTAAGCTGATGGATGAAAAGCCTTTGCTAGATGGGACAGGGATAAAATAAAGGTAATCAACGTATCATGGCAAATTTGCATCCTTAAAAGGATATGATTGGCCCAACTTTAAAAAATTCAAAATTGATTTTAAAAACAGAGAATTGATTTTGAATTGTTGATTTTTTTGACAATTTAATTGTTGATAACGTATCATTATTTTGTCTCTAAAATAAAAGTCAATTTTAAAAAATACATTTAAGTATAAATCAATTTATTTTAAACTCAATTTTTGATTAAAAAAAATTAAATCAATTTTTATGACATGAAAAAAACCAAACAAATACAAAGTCAAGTGCCACAGTGATGGTAAGTAATAGATTACACGGTCAATTTTCAATGACAACATCCAAAAAATGACTGGATCAGATTACAGAATCCAAGTATCCAACAACAACCTTATCCTCCAAATGTTCCAAATTGCCATGTCTTCTAAATTTTCATGCCCCAAAAATTAAGGAAAAAGAAAAAAGAGAGAGAGAAAAAAAAAAAGACATGGCAACACATTTTCTCTCAACAGCAAACCCCTTTCATCTAGCATCTTCATCACAATCCTCAGTACCCTCTAACTCTTTGCCAATCAAACTCAATGTGAAAAGACAATTTTCTCTAAGTGTGACCAAAAGAGGCATATCAATAAGTTTTATGACCAGTTTGGTTCTTTCATTGGGTGGTAAAGGTTGGTTTGATGCTAATGCTGCAATACTTGAAGCAGATGATGATGTGGAGTTATTGGAAAAAGTGAAGAAAGATAGAAAGAAGAGACTTGAGAAACAAGGTGTCATCAGTTCATCCACCAAAGAAAAAGGTTTGATAATCCTGCAAATGTTACATTTTTATTTTTATGTGCATTATTGATTTGTCCTATTATGTGTTGCTAGAAATATATGAAATTCATTTTCATGTTAATTCCTTAAATTTAAGTAATTGAGATTATCCACACATGTCGGTGTTGTGTCGGTACAACTTAGTGTTACATAGGTTTATCAAAAATAAAAAGTCTCATAAACTGCAAAGCTTGGCTTCTTGTTCTATTGATTTTTCACCAGGATATTTTATAGGTATAATTTTAATGCATTATTAGAGTAATAAATTTTAATATCATCTGATTTTGTATTGAATCTCATTTGCTATTTACTTAATTATATGAGGTGCTTTATTACACTTACATGACAACAACTCTGGATACTAAGTTTAGATTTTTAATACTACCACTGCATTAAAAGTACATTCTTGCTGTATTCAATTATGTGATTCTTTCACATATATTAATTGAACTACTTGTTTCATGAGAATAAATGTTCAGGTGCATGTTTGGATTGGTAGTGAGTTTGGCTAAATCACGGTGGGACTGTGATTTTGTTGAACCTCTATAATGTAGTTTATGTCAAAATCACGATAGTCATCGTGATTATGATAAAGTCACCACTAATCTAAACATGTATTAAAGAAAACCTCAACATATGTGGAGAGTAGCTAATAGAGAGCACTTCTATTAGCGCTGTTGAGGCTTTCACTGGCCCTAGTGGACCCTAGGACTCAACTCGCCTAAACTATATCACATAAAAAAAAAAGAGTAGCTAATACTTATATAGAGATATACATGTTGTATGTATTCTGCACGTGTTAAATGCACAAAGCTATTTATGCCATGCTGGCAGCTTCTGTTAGAGTCAGTTATGCCGTGCCGGCGCTGGTAGTTAAAGCTCTACCTTCATCATCTTGTATATATACTTACCTCTATAAAAATTTGAAATCAATGAATATTTAATCAAAATGTTGCAGAGCAACACTTCAATGAATTATATCAGTAGATGTTTCAGATTATAGTGGCCCATTTCTTATGGATCTCAAATGAACAATAACTCCATCCATGCTGCTGAACTGATATATTTGACCTTATCCCTTGTTTAGACTGTAATGTGAATAATTTATTTATTTACCTTAAGAAATTGAACACAGCATTACATTTCAAAATCAAGTTGTTTGCTCACTGCATCTATAAGGCTAGTAACTTGTTTGCAGTTTCAACTTAGGGAATAAAGTGATATAGTAAAGATTTGAAATAGTCAGAATGATTTCTATATCATTTTCCTCTCATGATTATCTTCTATTCCCTAGTTCATGTTATTGTTTGATCAAATTCCTTCATGAAAAACTTGAAACACCACTTTCTTTCTCAGTAGAATGAAAGAAAATTTCAGGCTGCCTTGTTTTGCATAGTGTTATCAAAATTCAGCAGGGACAGTTTTTTTCTTCCCTTTTTTGTATTAAAGAGTGAAAATATTTGCAGGGTATCTTCAAGACTTGGTGTACAAATTGAGTGAAGTTGGTCAAGCAATTGAGAAAAATGATCTAACTTCAGTTGGTTCTGTCTTAGGGAGAGGCACTGATACTGATTGGGTCCAAAAAGCTAATATAGCTTTGAATAAGGTAAGTCTTGTTGTTTATTAGTGCATGTTTCAAATCACGGTGGCACGTTGTGATTCTACTGATCCAAACATAATGATGCATTCATTATGAGACTTATGTTATGAAATCTTTCATAACGATTTCATAGTAAAAGTTAGATGAAAAAGTTGCTTGTTATTAACTCTACCAATAATATTGATTATAACATCAGTCATCTAATTTCTTAATCAATAATATTAATTTGCATTAAATTTTGATCTTGACATCTAAATGCTCATATAGTTGGATTAGATTCTGAATTTCAAAATGGAAGGAAACTAGTGCCTTTATTATCAATTTCAGGTGGCAAATTCAAATCCAAAACTCGTGCCCGAGATACAATCAGCATTGAAACACACTCTTTAATTTCCATTTTGGTTGTTTGATTTTATGGAGAAAAGTTTATTTATTTATTTATTTTAATATTTCTTGGCCTGCTTCTTAATTAGATATCTCACAGTTTTTGGGTGATCTTTTAACAGCTGAGTTCTAGTCCTGAAGAGAAGTCTGAGGTGGACACGTTCAATTCTTCACTTGCTTCATTGGTTTCATCAGGTTTGTTTCATTCAAGTAGGAATTTAAGTTTCATACAAGACAGAAAACATGCTCCACTTTCATACATTTTGTCCAACTTGAACTATATGTAACATAAGCACATTATATGTATGTAACCTTGTAAAAGGACTATCCTCATAAACCTTCATAAGTGTGCAAGGTTGCATAAGCACATTATTTTTTGGGTACATACAACTGTGCAAACAATTTGCTAACAAAAACTTTGTCTAGAAGAATAGATATGTAATGTCTTCCTCAAAATGAATGCTCTAAGATTCCTTCAAGCACACACTAACTCTTATACCTGGTTTTTTGGCAGTTGCTCAGAATGATGTGGAATCATCCAAAACTGCATTTGTGTCTTCAGCCACTGCATTTGAGAAATGGACCTCCTTGACAGGGCTGGTTGGTCAACTTAAAGGGCTTTGAACTTTGAGTGAAGAAGCTACAAGAAATTTTATTTCATCTTAGATATATAGAGAATTCCATTAATTTTCTCTTCTGGGTCACCAAATTGGTGTCTTGGAAAGACCAACAAGCTCATCTTTAACGGCTCATGAAGTTTGTATTGTCTTTAAGACCAACAAAATTGTAATTTAAATTAAAATGTCACTATTGTTGTTCACTGAACAGTGCAAATGGAAGGACTTTCAGACTGCTGAAGGATAATTAACTGCAACTTTGGCCATTAAAAGGGTCGCGGCAAAGGCAATAGCCATATTGAAGGCTAATCTTTAAAATTATTGTTCTCGATGATTTATTTATTACATGAAATGAAATAAAACATTGGTAAATAGCCTTTGGTCAAGTCAATAATAATGGAATTGAAATTAACAAAGCCTTTTAATTCCAAAACACTTGAAAAGACTACGTTGGATGACTGCAATGCAAGACATAGCTTTCAACTCACTGCAAGTCGTCAGTAGCTGTGAGGTTTTTAATTTCCGAACACATACATGAATTCTACTGATATTTGGCCAGATAAAACCTGAGATAATAATGGTCGCAGTAATGACATATTTAGGATTACAGTCTCACATGATTATAGATACATATCACATTACAGGTATCTGACAACACAATGTTACATGGGAACTAGAAGCTACATGTCTCTCCAGAACATAGATGGATGGTACATTATAGAGCTACTCTATGATTGTCTATAGTCATTTCAATGAACAATCAGATAAATTAACATTAACAACAAAAACTACAGTCATCCTCTGACAAATCTAAAGGCGTCAGAATGACAGAAGCCAAGAGTTTATTCTATTCCTTACTCAGGAGCTTTGACCTCTACAATTCAGCTTCCATTCACGGTCAGCTCTGATTCAGCCTTGTTTATACCATGAACCTTGTAATTTTCTTCATCATGCACTTTTGTTGCTTCTTTTTCCTTGTTTTCTCCTTCAGCCTCACAAGTGAATCTGTTATCTTCCTCTTTATTTTCTACTTCCACATCAGTTGTTTTCTCAGCAGTAAGGACAGCTTCTGATTTCTCTGGCTCCCCAGATCCACCATCTTGCTTTGTCTCCTCCGGTGGCTGTTCAAACTTTTCTTCATCTTTATTCTGAACAACTTCAGACCCCTCAGCTCCTTTGTCATCAATTTTCTCTTTTGATGCTTGTAAGTCTCCATCAGCAGTGTTGGATTTCCCCTCATCATTAGCTATATCAATATTTTCTCCACGATGAGTGGACTCTTCAGGATGAATGGGCTCTTTGACATCTGCAGCATCCTCCACTCCCTTCTCATCTTCATTTTCGTTAACAACTTTCTTTTCCTGCTCTAAATCTTTATCATCCTTAGTTTCTTCAGCTTCTTTCATTTCCACATCTTTTGTCTCCTCTTCTTCCTCCTCGGAAGCTTCTTTCTTTGAAGCTGGTGACTTTTTGCCACGCTTCTTAGGGGGCTCACTTTCTGATTCCGCTGGAGGAGCTGCCTTGGCCTTCTCACTGATTCTTGCCGATCTTCTTGGAGTCTCGCCAGTGCCCCAATCAAATTCTGATATGTTTGGGCCACCGGGGTGTGCTTTCAAATACTTCTCCAGCTGCTTCTTGTTACTGATCTCCTCTCCTGTTGGTGCAGTGAACACAATCTCATTTTTCTTTGGAGTTCCAGACTTTTTTGGAAAGAACTGCAAAAGAAATATAATTTATGAATACTCATATGCAATAACATACAACAAATTAACAACTGTAACATATACAAGATCTTTTTGTAAATCATTGACTTCTACAAGTAGTTCCTAATGTGAAAAATGAAGCTCTCTTTCCTACTCTAACATCACAATTCATAAATCAGAATACATTATAGTATTGTCTTTGGCGCTCATGCTGTTAAAAGATAAAACAAGACTTGTGATTTATACAGTATATTAAAGTCTTGAGAAAACTTGATTAAAAATGTTTCTGACTCTTCTTTTAAAAAATATTTTTTGTTACAATTTTAAGCATTTCTGTGTCTAGTTAAACATCATAGGTTGTTATAAGCTACCAGTTATACTGTTAAACTTCAGTGAGAGAGTAGCATGGCACCAAATTAACCTTGTTCAGTCAGAAGGCTTTTCTTTCTATACCTGGGAAAGGTGTGAAGACTGAGGACAAGTATCTATGGCTCCTACTGTCACCAAGAAACACAAAAATGGACACATATGGACTGTATATAAACCATTTCCAATCTAAAACTGCAGTAATAGAGAATACATAGACAACAAACACCTAGATCCGGAACAATCAAGCCCAATTACACAGTACCTATTTTACCAAATTTAAAAATTCACAAGAGCAAAGTAAGAAATTTCCGCAGAGTAAGCCACAATGTACACTTAATCAAAATTTCCATACACAAAATTGAAGACCTAAACGGGCAACAAACTTCTTTTGTACCAATTATTACTTAGAACGAAGGAACAATTCATATAACCAAGAAATACCCTCAAAGAGGCACACATCAATTTGAATGCAACCCCCTTCCATAAAGTGCTAGAATTATAAGCAGAAATCTCATACAAAATTTAAGAAATACTGTCAAAAAAATACATCACAGGAGACACAGTAAGAATCTTGAAATCCCTAGAAGGCGACTCAACACCCAGCAGCTAGATCATTTCCCCAATTCAGAGCTCAAAATACCTAAATCTTTGGCGTGAATCATGAACATAAGCTTCCAGCAGGTAAAAATTCAATAAAACGAGAAAATGCGAGAAAACAAAAATTTCAAATCCTTAGGTGGGAAAAACCAACATCACAGAATTCACAGCATCTTACAAACGCAAATCACAAAAATAAACAAACCCACACGAAAATTAAAGAAGAAACAACAAATTACAACAACTTGAAATTCAAATTGCCCTAAAATTGAATAGTCAGAGAAGGGGGGAAAATACAAGTTAGACCTTTTTGTTCCAACCAGGTGGAGCAGGTAACTCCATAGACAGAGGTTCTTCCCCTACACCTGCACCTGCATCTACAGCAGCAGAACCCTCCTTCTCCACTGTGCTCGCCATTTTCACCTGCCAATTTTCCCCAAAAAAAAAAAATCACAATACTGTTCAGAGAACGACAATACCAGAAATTTAAATAATAAATTATTAATAATAATAAAATTTTCAATTTTCTATAAATGAACATAAATTTAAAATTATCGAAAAAAAATTATGAAAAAAAAAAGGATAAAAGAGAAAGAAAATACTTAGGTTTTTTCTTTCTGTTTGATTTTTTCCTTCGAGTGAAATTAGGTGTTTGTTAAAGTGTAAGGTCGAGAAAGAAGAAGAGAGAAGAAATATTTAATTTAATAATTAATAAATTTAATTGAAATTTTGAAATTGAAATTTAGCACGCAAGAGACACGTGTGGAATCACACGAAAATATGCTTCTTCTCTCACAAAAAGAAAGAAAGCTTCTTAACTTGATTTCTGTGTTGGGCACTTCCTTCCATCACAGCCAACTCTCCTTCTGCCACCTGTCCCCTTTTCCTATTTATTTTTTTCTTAAACGCTTATAAAGGAAAAAAAAAAACAAAAATGTGAAAATGTTGAAATTGGCGCTCTTTTGTCGTCTTTGGTCCAATAAGATATTCAAATTATCCATTTGATAAATAATGTGGATTTGTCAAAAAAAAAAAATATATAATATAAAGTTGATATGTATTTTATTTTATCCACCACTTTCACGAGGAACACGATGTTTAATAAATTTTAATTTTTTTAAAGAAATATTAAATATCATCATAAATTTAATTTAATAATATTATTATTTATCAATTGAATTAGTATTTAATAATAAAGTTTATCTTTGGTGTAAAAAAAATAACACTTGATTTCAAAAAATAATAAACAACAGTTAGCTACATCTAATAAGACGAAATTGTTATTTTTTTTAAAAAAAAATTGATCCGAAGCAATTTTTTTAGTGCAGCTATCAGATCTAAGCATCGTACTTATGAAATAAAATAATTATAAGCTGTATTCACGAGAAATATTTTAAAGAAATTTTAGTATTAAGATTTTTTGGTCAACTTTTTTTTGGTCAACTGTTTTTTCTGTCAACTATATTAAGATATTTCTAAACCTGTGAAACTAGGGCAGGGCTAGCCCAAGTGTACATGGTTACTAAGTTGCTTACTTTAGGCCCATTAGAGAGGACTAATAATTGAGAGATTGTGATCAGAGATATGTTATACTTATTATTAACACGTATAACCTATAGGGATGACGAAACAATTCGTGTTTTTCATCTCATTATCATTGTCCATATGATTAGTAACCAATTCGAATAAATTCATAACCCAAGTCTATTCTTAGTTATAAAATTGTCTAAACAATACTTCTATATAATCAAAATTATTTTTTGATGTAAAAAATTAGACAATGTTGAGACTGCATAGACATATTGAGAATTTAATTCCTACTGAATCAAAAGTTACTGATACTAGATAATGAGAATATAAACCATAAAAGAAATTTAAAAATCAAGAAAATAACGTGAAAATTCAAAAAGTTTAGAAAAAAATTACAACCATATAATAATACTATGTGAAAATTATTATAAAATACATAGATTTCTCTCAAATACTCTACACCTCCAATACAACTGTACTCTCTAAAGAGAATATCTAACTGCTCTCACAAAACTCTAACAACAAGAGAGAAAGAAAAGAGTTATATATAAACTTAAAGGGTTTCTAATTTGTGCGAATTGTAATGAAAAACTAGAGCTATATATATATAGTTTTGAGCTCTTTTTTCCTTTACAATTCCAAACAATGTATAACTATTTCAACATATATAATATTAATCAACTCTAACGATAACAAAAATAAGATTTCTTTAATAGAAAAGCTCCAAGTCCATTTATAATACTTCTACTTAAGGGTAGAAATATGTCAGACATGATTGAGCTTTGTTTAAATAAACCAGACCTATTTAAAAAACTAAAACTTGAGTCTAACTTGTTACCTGCCCAATACTTTATTTTAAGTTTTAGTTTGATCTTTTTTTAATGTATGGCTGAATGAAATTTTTAAAAAATCCATTCACACCCTAATTCTACTTGTCCGAATGAACACAAGAAAACATACCTTAATGTTTGGCATTCGTCAGTAGTACATTCACTAAGAGATGAAACAAATAGCACTCGCATCCAGAATCCAAGTATATCCTTTACAGGAAATTAAAGGATTAAAACCAAAATATATATATCATTTACCCCACATGTCCTGGTATGAAATGAAATATCTAGAAAGCCTACTTAATTTGCAATTAAATACGATATCAATTCAACAAGAGGTTGAACCATTATAAACAACTTACATGATTATTAATCCGGTAGTTGTTCTCAACTAATAGTAGCATCCTAGCTAGGCTTTCGTAATGGATTCATACTATACAATTCAAGGTGATATTACAAAATTTTACTCTGTGATCTTATATTTACATTTCTACCTTTATGTTTTAATAAAAATCTAATTTGATCTTTTATTATAAAAAACAAAATTAAATTTGTGTTCCAAAATATTTGAAAAAAAGTTTCCCGACACATAAAAATATTCTGAAAACTTTTTAAAAAAAATTCGGATTACAAAGTTTGAGTTTTCTTGAAAATTTTATTTTTCAAAATACAAATTTCAAATTTTCAGAAAACTTGAATTTCTTAAAATACATTTGTGTTCTAGAAAACTTGAAAAAAAAATTTCGGTACACAAAATTTAAATTTTAAAATACATTTGTGTTCTAGAAAACTTTAAAAAAAAATTTGGAATTCAACTTGAATTTAATGGAGTACCAAAAAATAGTAAAAAGTTTTTGACACTCAAATTGAATTTATTAGAGTTAAAAAAATTACTTTTTTTGATAAAAAATTATAAAATAGATAATTTGCATAAAATTTAAAATAAGAGTATAAATATAGAGGTATATGATAAAATTTTCATAATATTGTTTAGGGTTAGGATTGTCCCTTTGGGTCATATCTTGAACCATATGAGCTGGCATACTACGGGAAAATGTATTTTGGGCCATAATGGGCCGAATTAGTTTTTCAAGAAGGGAGGGCGGAACTATTCTAAAGTTAGTAATTTGTTGTTGTAATGGTTTAACGTATCCTTTGTATTTTATATATCTTTTGCGTATATTTAAAAATAATAAAAATATTTACAAAATTAAAATTCTATTAATAAAATCAAATAAAATATATCAAACTAAAAAATAAATATAGATTTGTCAAAATAAATAACATATTATATTATTTTAACAATTTCATTCTATTTTGTGGATAAATTTATATTATTTTAACAACTTCTTTCTATTTTGAAGATAAATTAGCAACTTAATTCTATTTTATTAACAATTTTTTTCTATTTTTTCTCCAGATCTAATAAATAATAATAATAATAATAATTATAATTAGAAAAATAGTAAATTATATTAATAACATCAGACAAAATACATTAAATTGAAAAAAAGAATACATCAAATTAATATGGGTGAATAGATGTGCAAATAAATACCATGCTATATTATTTTATCAACTTAATTTTATTTTATTAACAACTCTCTCCTATTGAGGAAGTTGTTAACAAAATATAATTAAATTGTTAATTTATCAACAAAATAGGAGGGAGTTGTTAAAATAATATAAATTTATCTATGTTAAAATAATATAACACGTTTTTGTTTTGGCACATTTACTCAATCGCAATTTGTTTTCTTCAATTTAATGTATTTTATTTGATTTTATTAATAGAAATTTGTTTTTTAAAATATTTTTAGAATAATTGTTAAAAATGAAGAAAAAAAAATTAAAACCTTGTACATGATCGCATCCCCGATATGCGACCTCCTAAGTCAATTTTTTTTTCTTCATATGATCGCATGACACATATGCGACCTGCTGAAGGTGAAGGTGAAAAAAAATAGATTATTTTAGTATATATTTTTTTAATGCGGATATTTTGATGACTTAAAAAAAAAAATTTAAATAAAAAATTCTCGTTATACAAAAGTTAGATTAAAAGAGAGAAATTAAGTATAATATATCAGTTTGTAGAGACCAATATTATATTTTATAAAATAATTCTCTCTCTAAATCTATCATTTCCAATTCTCATTTTATTTTGTCCTCATCATTTAAAACACGTAGTTGTATCTAAGCATGATACATCAACTTGCAGCATCCAATCCAGAGACAAAAATCTTCATTTACGCACCCATGTTTCTCTATAACTCCATATATCCCTAAAGTATTGACACGTGGGCAAAGTTTTAAATCAACACAACTCTATAATTAATAATATGCATTATGTATGTCCAAATCTGTGCAAAAAGGAAAATACGAGGTCAAGAGTAATTAATCGGAGAAGTCCTTTCACACCGTTTACACGATAGAGTGCGACAACATGCATTAATATAGTTAGCACTTGGCAGTTATAGTTATATCCTTTGTGTTGGTTTATTCCATTTTGAATGTTTAATTCCAAGGTTGAAAAAAAAAAAGAATCCGTGTTTGATGTGATTTTTAATGAAAATATCTATGCTTTTGTTTTTTTGTGTGCACCATATTATATTTAATTTGTTACACAAGTTTTGATGAATCATTCGTGTTCATCGTGCTGTTGAAGTAATTCCAAATGTTCGCTGGAAACATATCAAATTGATCAGCTAGCACTTTGCATTATAAAAAGAAGCAACTTTATGAAAGGTGATTATAATAATTTTAGGAATGCTATTCCTTCTAGCTTGGATTCTTCCAAATTAATATAATTTAGTTTAGAGATTCCAAAGTAAGATATAGGACAATGTGGCCTAGCTTTGTTTGCCATATTGGTACTTTGTTTTCAGTATGCTTTATGATACACAAGAAACCTATCCACTAGGGGTACTTACAGGATGAATGGTGGTACGTATAGGAAATTAATAGATGTGAATATAGCATCAATTTAATTAGGGAAATTTATGCATGATACGGAGATTATGGAATCCAACTGTTTTAACCATCTCCGTGGAAATGTGGAAAGTTCAATTTAATAATTCTTTGATCATTAGAAAATTGGGGAAAAAGAATAAAGCATTTAAACAATTTTTGGTTTGCATAACTAGCTAGTTTTTTTTTTTTTTTTTCATGGCATAACTAGCTAGTTTAATCTACTTATGTCTTTTTTTTAATAATATAGGTCACCTTTTATAATAAACAAAGCTAACATTAATAAATACTAAAATAAAATCCATTACAACCACAAAATCTCTAATCTAACCACGATGAGATATAGATTACATAAGATTAAGGTCTGATTGTTTAAAATTTTTAAAAATAATTTTAATTTATATTTTTAAAAATAATTTTATGAAAACTTACTTAAAAATAGTAAAAGTTGTTTTAAATTCATTTGTTACCAATTTTAAAAAATAATTTTGACATTCAATAACTTATATATTTAACATTAGAGATTTTAACATGATAAAAAGTACATTTTTTAAAAAAATATATCTTTCAAAAATAATTTTTATGAAGAGTTTTTTAAAATAATTTTTTTAAAATTTCATTATAAAAAAAAAATTATAGCAAATAGATGAAATATTTAAAATCATATTTTTAGATAAACTATTAAAACTAATTTTTCATTCAAAGCTTTTATTTTAAAAATTTATTTTAAAAATACTATAATAAAAGGATAAAGTTCTATAAAAATCTTAAATTAACGGGACTTATATATATACCAAGGTGGAAAAACAATTAATCAACACCCTCAATCTTTGCCCAGAACCAAGACCAATATTAGAAAAAGTTCTCTCTCTTCTTATCTAGTTTGTTTTCCCTTTTCTCTTATATATATTGAGAATGAACCAAATAAGAAGAAAAAACCTTAGAGAACCAAATTCTAACTGCCAAAACAAGCCTCTTAATAAAATGGAGGCTAAAGACTTTGTCAAACTAAAATAATACAAAACTAAACTAATAACAATAGATAGCTAGTTATGTTTAATACAAACCTTATTTACTTTGATATTGAATGATAATTATGTCACATTTTTGTGTGTTAGAGAATGGTGCACCAATGAAAATGAAGATATTGCATTAGTAGTTCGAAAACATACGTACGTAGATATCCACGATTCACCGCATTTATTTTATACAAATTCTATATAATAATGATAGTTGTGAATTTTCTTCAGAATACTTTAAAATATGCGAAGTAAATTGTATACTCAATTCTGTATCACTTAAATTTATAGAATAAAGTTATTTCAGCTAGTCTCCTGCATTACAGGAAAGAAAAAATAATTTTGAATCATACAAACATGAATTTCATGTTCTTTTCTACGTACAAATTACTATTTACTAAGAAATTCACTTTATGAAATGGAACAATCTTCTATGGGTTTGTGATTTTGGTAAATGTTAAACATTATACATAACTAGAGTGAAAATCTATTTGGTGACCATGATAAGAGATATATAATAGGACAATCTATTACATTTTGTCTCAATTAAATGTTTGATAAACCAAATATAACATGATAAATTACTCTTGAATTTTATCTTACTCTCTCTAACTAGTTAAAATTCTTATAATATGAGAGGGGTTAGAAACCAATGCAAAATAGGATAAGAAAATAATTTACTCATTACACCTTTATAAAAAATAAAAAATGAAAATTTAATAATATTTAAATATAAACAAAATAAGTATAATTTATCATTGAATATGAATATGAATAGTTTTGTCATCTAACATATATAATATAATTATCTAATTGCCAGATTGATTTTTCTAAAATTAAAATAATTTATTTAGTTGTGTTAATATATTTTAAAAAAATTATATTAAACTATTTCATTGCTTATTTATTTAAAAATTCCGTTTTAACACTATTTTGTCAGTTTTCAATGCCACGTCATCGTTTCTAGTAGGTCATAGTCCAATAATTTAATAGAAGTGGACGATAGTACTAATCGAGCACATGATTATGGTCTGAAATCCTTTTTAGAATGGAGATAGACTTTTTTCTATTTTGATATTGGGTCTCGATTCCGTTTCTTTTGCGTAAGGGTTTGATTATCTAAAATTATTGGTTATAAAAAAAGTGTATGCCACTAATTTGTTCTCCGTAATTATTTGTCAAAATATTCTATTAAATTTATATTATATAAAAAAAACTCTTTTATTTTTATTTGACATCAATTAAAATATTTTCTTTGTAAATGAGTCATGTTAGAGGTGTTGATGTGTCACATCAAGTGACACATAAATGTGAATGTCATGTTAAAGATAGTGATTTAAAAGTAAATAGAAATATTAAAGAGAAGTCAATGACTATTTTTTTTTTATGTATTTTTTTTTCCAAATTCATAAATTTCTAAATTCTCAAATTATAAATTCAACAAATCCATTAATTGAACAACTCAAATCACTTTTCTCCTAAATTTTTAATCCATAATCAGTTATTTTAGGTCGATGGTAATCAATTCAAATAGGATAGAACAAGTAATATAACAAGAAGTTTTTCAGAAAGTTTTAGTGTTATTCAAATGTAAGTGTAGAAGAAGAGTTGTAATTAGAACTCGAAACACTTGAACAAATCCTAGAAAACCTTTCTTTACATGTCTTTTTCATAAATTCGGTTATTTGACACTTATCATCACTTTTCTTTCTTCTTTCACGCCTCTTTATTTAATGCACTTTTCTTCTTCCAAACATTTATGGATTTGCTAATCTTTTGATTCGAAAAATTAATAGATTTATAAATTCGGAGAAGAAATAAATAGAGGAGAAAAAATAGTTGTTAACTTTTCTACTCTACGGATTTATAGTCAAAACGATGTATACGACATGACTTCCACATTTAATATTTTCGTCGAAGCACTTAATGCAGCACATCAATACTTAAGAAGACTTATTAACAAAATCAACATTTTGATTGACGTTAACGTCAAATAAAATAATAAATTTTTTTGATGTAGCGTAAACTTAAAAGAACATTCTGACCGTAATTGGTTTGCTCTAATTAAAAAAAAAATACCATTATGAGAAAGTATTTTTATTCTCTCGATAAAAACTGCAAGGTATAGAATGGAGCAATTGCTTTCCTTGTTTTAGTTTGCCCGTTGGGCAGGGGGGTTTCTCCATATGTGGAAAGTGGGGAGAAGTCTGAAACAACTGGTTGCAATATGCAACTATTTCCCATTTTCAGCTCCTACCATTCTAAATCTAATCTTTAGTTTTCAACTATTTTGGTCGTATTTGGTTTGAGTAATCACTTTCCATGTGCACTGATAATTGGGCCTTATAAAGTGGGATGTTTTTTCGTGGCCTTATGTAGGAACAATATTGATCAAACCATGTATGATTGACTTCCTCCATGATTAAATTGAAGATACGGTTTACTGATACTATTTTTTGTAAAAAAAAACATAAAAATAATTAAAAACACTTTTATAATACAACATATAGATTTGTATAAAAAAAAAAATGTCTCAATTACTAAAAATAAAGTTGAAAAAAGATATATATTTTTTTAAAAAAATACTATTCATCGTATAAATTATAATAGACATTACATACGATGTTAATTATATGTTCAAATATCATTTTTCTTTGCCTATGAAACCAAATAGTGCTAACTATATAGATAATTCCATGAATAGCAAAAGGTCAAAGAAGTAGACAATTTATTGCTAAATAGAACCCACCAATTGTGGGCTTAAAATTACTCTAATCATATTTCTTTTTTCTAAAAAATATATCCCTTCAGTTAAATTGATAAAAGTTATATCGATCGAAAATATTATCAATCAAAATTGTTAAAATTAAAAATGATAAATCTACGAACAAACTCACAATATCTAAATTAATAATATAAAACGACAGAATATCGATAAATATATTTAAAGTTTACAAATATAATAAAAATAGAATGTTTAGAATGTTTATTCTTTGTGAATAATAAAATTAACGACGTTAAAAATATTGATTAAAATTATATTTAATCAAAATTAATTTTTTAACCTAAATTAACCAACATCGTAAAAAAGAGATTACTCTAATCATTTTGTTGACTTAAAATTTCGAGCATTATCTACTTTATTGATTTAGACAGATCATAACATATATCCTCTCACTTTAGCATTTTACAAATTATAATCCCTACTTAATTTGGTTATTTGAAGCAACCACTATTTTGAATTGTTAAAAAAATTATGAGGAACTGTCCAACTCATACTCAGAGGACATTACAAAACATAACAAAATTACAACTTCGTACAAATACCATAGAAATTCTGATTGAACATTTAACTTCAAGCTATTACTAGTTATGTGTGTTCATCTAGAAAGGGGAGAAATTCAAGTGTGGTCTAGATGTGTGCTACATGTACTCCTCACAGTTGGATAACGACACCTACTCTCTCCTAGATCTCATAAAAAGAAGTAAATGAGTAGAGCCAATGCATTAATTCATTTTTTTATTTATCAAATGAATAGCTAAATTTTTTATGATAAAAACTAACAAGTATCCCAAAATGCACATGTTAGTAGATCATATTTTTATTTTATTAGATTAAAATATCTTGCAATTTTAAAATTAATATATTACTTAACATAATGATAACATCATCATTAAAACACTAGAACCGATCATTGAGGAAAAAAAAACATGTTTGGTGTTTAATAAAATGAAGAAGTATCGATTTGAATATTAGGTCATAAAAAATCGAGAATATCATTTAATATAGTATTTTTGTTTTGTTTTAAATGAAATAATAAAGAAATTTTTAAGTGAGATCCTAACTTTGAACTTAAAACATTATATTTAATCTAATAATCAGTTAATCATATATAAATAAGATATCAATTATTAGATAAAAATTGACAACTCACATTTTTTTATTTGTTGACTATTCGTATTTTAAATTTATTAAATTAAATAATTTTAAAATATAAATTATTTAATCTTAATATATCTACGAAACCAAATCTAGTAAGTCAAAAGATTAACTCCAACAATTATTCTTCGGTAGATAGAAAATATGCAAATTATTTAAAAATCATTTTGTTGTTATTGTAAAAAATAGTAAGGGGTGTTTTTAATTAGGAGCATATCAATTATCACATGAGAATTGAGGAAAAAGAGGTGATGAATCCTAAACCACAGCAAGTCCCACCCACGGCCAAAACAAAAAATTCAGAAACTGTCCTGCAAAGCAGGTACTATTAAATGCCTTTGTTTTGAGATACCCTCAACACTGTCCTTTGCCGTTTCCCCTACAACTCATTCACTGCTACCTATGGCCTTTCTCCCTCATGTTTTATACTATGTCTAACTCCACACACACAACTTTTTACTAGTTGTAAAATTAGCTAGTTAGTCACACATTTTCCAACATCCATGCACATATGATATACAATATATTTTCTCCTAATTCAATATATTTGACTCTTGTAATAGATTTTGAGTATCCATTGTACTCATATATTAATAAATCTTTGATTTTAAAAAATAAAATATATTTTAGTGAATTCTAAGATACCAATAAATTTATTTTACTACCGGTACTTTAAAACAAAATGAATTCAAAATTTAAATTATTTAAAAATGAAATCAATATAAAATAATGTTGCATGATTGGTTGTTGGATATACACAATCAATCTCTAATTAATGTATGTGAATGTTCATCTTTTTAATTAATGTGAAATGGTTAAATATATTGATTATTATTGTGAGACAATAATAACGAGTAGTATATAATAATTTGAAAAAATGCAAGTTAGTGAATTTGATCCGCATTTATGAGTGAATAATACATGCAATACCACAAATTGCTCCCATTGCCCCCTGCATGTTTCAATTCGTTCGTACATTTCTTACTTTCACTTTCTTTCATTTATAAAAATAAACATCTTTTGTACTTTGTTTACTTTCACGCATGCTAGGTTGGCTGCTAGTTAGCAGTGATCTTTTTATGTAGAGATGCAGCTAGCTAGCTAGTCACATATTCACACCCAATTACTAACTTGCTACTTTCAATTCCGTTCACTTCCCGTGACACACACACATTCTAGCTACCACTTCCACCATTTTTATATCTTCAAAATATTGCAAACATAAACAATAGCATGGAGATTTTTATTTTATCTTCAATTTTCTGTGCAAAAGCCAACACATTACTACTTAGATTATATATATAAGGTTAAATATGTTTTTAGTCTTTATAAAATTATAATCTTTAAAAAATATTTATTCACTTTTAATCTTTATTTTAATTTTATAGAGACAATTTTGACGGAATAAAAATATTAATTTTTTACAATTTTCTTTTTCTAAAATAGAGACTAAAAACAAATACAATTTCATAAACTAAAAAGTTAAGATTTTGTTATAGAAAATAAAAATAAAATTTAAATAAGCCTAGTATATATATATATATTCAATGCATAAAAATTTACATTGTAAATTATAACCAATTGATTATTAAAAATATTTTACTTTTATTAAAGTTCTAAAATTACACATATATTTGGTTATAACCCGCCGATAATATATATAAACTTTTTCTTTCTGTAGAAAAATTTAACTCCTTAATGATCCGTTTCTTTTTAAAATAAGTCATATACTTACATAAATTTATAAATATTTTTTCTTGTTGGCAAATTTATAAATATTTTTTATTGAATATGAAATATGAAAGAAACATTAAATTGTAGCTATACATGAAATCTGACATAATTAACACATACTAATGCGCTATGTAAACTATAGATAGTATAGCCGCATATATAGCACAGTGTGTGGCTGGTTGCACACATATAAGTCTACTCCATTAGGTGCTAGAAGATGTTTGGTGTAGATTTTGCAAGTTTAGAGACTTTGCTAGAGGTCTATGGTCGTATAGTTTTGTTGGAAAGGATTTTGGGTAGTCTTTTGTGGTTTTTGTCCTGTTTTTGTTTGTTCAATAAGACATTTGGTATTAGCATTATGTTGTGATTTAAATTTGGGTATTGGTTTTGTTGTATCCTTTTTTTTTCTTTCTTGTTCAATGTGTTTTGTCCTGTGATCAATTGCCCTTGTATATGCTAAGAGGGAATAAATAAATTGGTCTTCAAAATTGTTAATATTAGTTTAAATAGTATTTTATTTTCCTAAATTTGTATAACATCATTCAAATTGGTCCTTTTGATAACTTCTATAATTGGAAGTCATAACAAGACATGTGTAATTAACCATGAAGTATGTCACATTGTAAGTTGATCAACATCAATATCAGATCATTAACTATTAATTTACTTATGAAAGTTTAAATTATAACTCACATAAATTTATTACTAATTACAATTGTGCATAAACTTAATTAGTCCACGAGAGTCCTTAATTTTATTGATAAATTAATCTATAGTGTAGTGACATTAGATATCCATATCCCAAAGAAATGGTCCTTATTTATGAATCAATGTGTTTTTATATAAAAATGATAAATTTTAAGCAGCATGGACTTTAGTTTGCAGAATTCAACGCAGTCAGCGGCCAAAACAATAGATCCAGGTGTCCTTCAATTTCACCCAATTGGGAGGCTCACATAACAAGTTGGGGATTGATGGTTCAAAATTTTGAACTCAGTGTTGATTTTGCAGCCACAAAATTAGAGCACGTTAATCACAGTCTCTCCTCTCTGTTAGCAGAAGCTATTACCCTTAAATAATGGTGCATTCAAATGGGTACTTGGCCAAATGTACGGTGTCTTAGGTTTATATATTGAATCTAATTCAATTTTACAAAATTGATTTATAAATTGAACAATCTTATGTTTTATAAAGTATTTTAGAGCTCTATCAATTTTAACTGTGAGATTTGAGTAATTTTTTTCTCAATATTAACGCACATATTTTATATTATTATAGAATTTGTTGGTTCTAAGTGATGGGTGAGAAATCTCCCTAGTCTTATTGCCTCTATTGTTGCAATGAATCTATTTCTTTTCAAGAAATGAGTATCGTTAGTGTAAAAACTAACGAAGTATCAAATGGGCAATGAACAATAAGTATCAAATGGGCAATGAACAATGGTAGCATCAATTTTATTAAATGGATAACCAACATCACACGTATCAAAGTTGAAAGTATGTAAAAATAGGTGATTTTGCTGACATGAACAATGGTAGCATCCAGCAAGTATGAAAACTACACATTAACATGAGATGATCCAAAATAGAAAACTCAGTGGGGGATAAAAAGCTTTAAAAAAATAAAATAAAAAAGATATGGATAGCATCTATCAATAAAACCAAAAGGAGGGTGATCGAGCAAAGTGAGTTATGTAGAATTTATTACACCAGACATCGAAAGGGACTGAAGCTAAATGGCCAATGTAACAGTGCCTATGTGGCTAACTCGACAAAAAAAGAAATCCCAATAATGTTGTGACTTTCTCATTTCCTTTATTTTTTTATATTTCCAGATACTTCACTTTTCTATATATGTATAATTATTTTTTTGTCTTCTATACAATAATCTTACATCAACTATTTTACCGTAGTTAATCAACATCTTAGGTACTAATCAGTTTAATTAATTAACCCAAAATCTTATATGATATAACATATATAGAATTATAATACATCTTAGGAAACTTGTAATACATTTCATGTGTTTTAATGTTATGTATATGTAGGTATATAAAAAAGTACTTAAATTTGATCAACAACATTAATGTTTGTCTAATCCAAGAAGTCATGCATGGTCACAACTCACAAATATGTATTTGGACAGAAGACACATATAAAAATACATATTATTTTAATTCTTTTATTTTTTTTTTATTTTTTTTATTTTGGTGTCTAAATAATGTTCTCAAATACTTGTGACTAAACAAGTATTTTCTATGTCTGATGTAAGACTTATGTACTGTCTTGCTACTCAATAGTTTTATTTTTTGACTCAATGGCTCGATAATTAAACACAGTAATTTATAATCCTAAGTAACATGGATTATTTCAATGAATTAGTTTGTTCTAATGCGTTGTACAAATTCTCAATATTAGTATTTATTATTTTTGTTTGGTTTAAATATGTATTTGATCTCTGGAAATATACTACTTTTTGATTTTAATCTCCGTAAGTATTTTTGTTTGGATTTAGAGTTTTTAAAATGAAGAGTTTTCCAAAAACCCTAATTATCTTAATTTTTATTCATATTTTCTTTATAAAATAACACTAATTAATGATCAATAAATAATTTTATTAATTAATAATATAAAAAAATTTAATTTTTAATATTTCATAAAAGATGATATATTAGTGTCTATTTATAGGCTCACGTGTCATGACAATTTATCAGTTCTTTTTTTAGGGACCAAAACCAATTGTCACTAATTTTACGGGGACTAAATAAAAAAAAATTACAGAAATTAAAATAAAAAAATGGTATATTTGCATAGACCAAAGACATATTTAAATTCTTTTGTTTTGTTTTTGTTGTATATATTCATTATTTTCTTCTTAATATATAAATGTTAAATTACTTTTTGAATTCCTTAATTTATTTTTAGTTTCACTTATCTAATTATTTTTCTTTCCTAACCGTATATAAAAACCAGCTAGCTATGATTAATTTTTGCAAGCCATTATATTTTTTATAATCATATTTATATATACTTTCTTTTAAAAGTCTTTTTTTCTTGAAAAAGTTAAACAACACCGTTGTTGAATCTAGAGTTTTTTTTTTACTCAGAATCTGGAATTATATTGAAGAAATTGAGGGGCACCTCTATAAAAAATATTCGCCCCCTTAGTCAGCTGTGGAGTTGCATGTTTGTCTGAGGATGGAAGTGGTCACTCTTATTCCGTAGAAATAATACTAGTGAGTAATATTTTATTTTATTATATATAGTAACTACATATAATTTTAATGTTCTCGATTAATGGTAAAAAGATAGGTGTTAAATTAGTGTCATATAATTTTGATGGTTTAGATTAGTAGTAAAAACATAGGTGTTAAATTGATGTTTAGTTAGTGTCTAAATATAAATAAATCTTTTTATAAGAGTTTTAGTGTTTTTTTTCTTAAATTGAGACATCATCGATTCATTTTAAATTTTTGTAAGAAAAAGTAAACACATATTAATATGTCAATTTTAAAGATTTGGGAATGCAGCCAAAATGTTTGCCAGTTTTTAGTACGTACCCACGTATAAATATGGATTTGGTAAAATTTTAAAGTTAAAGAAAAATATTTTGTGTGCACCTCACATTGGGTGTATATATCTTGAAAGAGATAGAGACAAATAAAATAATTTAATAAATGTTATAGGTTAATGATATGATAAAAAAAGAATTATAAAAATAATGAAGTGTTGAATTGATGTAGAAAAAATTAGAACATACATATATCATTGTTGAATTTTAAATTGTATTTCTATATAAAATTATCATGTTGTAATTAAACTGTGCATTCACTTTCTTTGTTTTACATTTAATGTTTGAAATTAAAAAATTAATTTCTCTAAACAATTAATTTTTTAATAAGATATTAGAAAAGTTATCCAAAACATAAAACAAAACGTATCAAAAATAATTAAATAACATATAAAGTTTTCAAGTTAAAAAAAATAAAAAATTGCTCATGATAATATGTTATTTCACCATTAGATAAAATTAGAGATACAATCTCAACTTTAACTTTGATCTCTCACTATGATAATAGTTTAACACGTCCTACACCTTAAACTACATTACTTTTTTGTTGCTTAAAAATATAATGATTGCACTCTTTTCATATAGTCCAAATGCAAACAAACTACATAACATTTATTTTGATTTCTTGTTAACAAGCCTAACCCCTTGAATTGTTGAGCATGAGAGTGGGCACATGCAATTATGTAAAACACTTTGAACACCCAATAAGACCACACAATTTGTAATCATATCCTAAGAAAAATTGACAATGAAAGAATAAGTGTGGTAATGATGCTTTCTTTTTACATCGATCAATATTATTCACAAGAGACTTTGTTTATTTAAAACACCACATTCTAGAAATATATCCTTAGTTGGAAGTCAGTTGTCTATTAAGCGTCACACAAAGATAGATACTTTAAGAGGAACCAATTTGATCAAAATAAAATCAGTAAATGTTAAAACTACAATACTAGAGTCTATCGACAAATAATGATACACGTCTCACAAAATTTTGATCACCAAAAACATTTCGTCAATACCACTTGTCCATTAAATTTTCTTGCATAACAACATTTTCAAACAAAGCATTGCATTCCAGAACCAAATTCTCCTCTCAAGTAAATAAATTTATCCTCCACCTCCCCACCAACCCCCACCAAAGCCTAAACATTTCGAACACGGAAATATTTTTATCCCCCACTGCACTAAACAACCGACTAAATCTATCACACAAAAAACAGACCAAAAGGATGTATGTCTTCTATTACTCAAACTCGGACGATATTCATTATTAGTGGACCAATTAACCCTCCCACCAATTATCGTGTCACAAACAGTATATAAATCCTTCCACCAATTTGATTATTTTATTTTCGAAAGCCCCGACAATTCCCCCTATCTTAAAACACAACATAAATTGAATACACCTGTTAGACATCCATTTATTAGAACAAAAACAATTGTCGATGATAGACACCTTATAAACTCTAGATCCTCATCCTTGGTGGAAAATTCATCTTTATCAGCACTACTTCAAATAGGATAAATCTATTTTTCCTCTTCTTAGCTTCATCGACTATCTCATTAGCAATATCTACCATCCAAATTTTGGTGGACTTTCATAAAAATAATTTGAGTTTTAACATTAACTTTATGAATCACATTTCAACGTGTTTGCAAGCACTTTAAAAAAATCTTTACATATACACTCAACTCAAGATATACGTCTAAATTCAGACAACGTTGTAGACTATCAATTTAGGACTCAATGTGATGAACATACAATTAGATCCACTGGTGTAACATGAAACTTAGTCAAAAATTGCATAAATTGCACCTTGAGCTTCTTCCAATTTTTTTTTTTATAAACCCAAAATTCACCCCCTAGACACAAGGCTTTTGAAACTAGTCCAACAGTATTTACATTATTTTGTAAAAATAAAACCATTTTAAGATATTGTATACCACTCAGCTGCTCTTTCTCTTTGATTAAAAACCACTTTAATTTCCATACCCGGTCCCAGCATTCCCCTACTGCCGTGGGCACTTTTTTTCATAAATCATCACATTGCGTTACCCTAATTCTCTCCTCTCCTCCATCCTTTGGATTCCAAACAAACCCCTTCATCAACTTCATTCTACCCTAATTCATTTTCTATATATATCAATATACACCCTTCCCTCATCTCTTACTCTTCTCATACATATCCTACCTTATAAATATACACAAACCAAGTAAAGGTTTGGTAAAAAAGAGAGAGAGAGAGAGAGAGAATATATATCATTATAGCTTATCTATCTTATCCTTCTCTTTCTTCTTTCATTTCTTGTTTTTGTAAACCTATCTTGATAAACATGTCTAGCTGCAGCATCGATGTTGCAACTGAACAACTATGCTACATCCCTTGCAACTTTTGCAATATTGTTCTTGCGGTATATATATATATCTTTCATTTCAATAAACTCATTATAATTTAGTTGGATCTACTTTTTCACCTCTTGCATGCTACATATATCTTACTAATATTTTATTCTCCAATTACAAGAAATTAATTTCTTAGCATATATCTTTCATTTTCTTTGGTGTTCTTAGGATTTTTGTTTTGTTTCTCATGTAGTTATCCAAGTATAAAGGAATTCATTCAGATCCTGAAAAGGAAAGCATGTTTTGTGTGTGTTTGCACTTTTGATGTACTAAAATATTTTAATTAATTATCTCTTTCTGGGCTTTGTTAGTTTTTTTGTTTCAGTCAAGTCTCCATCTCCATGGACTTTTTTCTCTTTCTTTTGCAGTCAAAGAAAAGTGATAACCTTAAGGTTCTCACTTCTCAACACACTCTCATATGGTCTTTGCCCTTTTTTCTGTCTTAGAGCTTAACAAGAAAGAAAGAGCAAAGTGAGTGTGTGGTTGATTGTGCTAGCTAGCTGTGTTTTGATAAATATGGAGATGTCCTCTTCATAACGCCAAAAACAAAGCACTAAATGATAAAAACTTTTGATAAGACATCTCTTCTTCTCTTATACTATACCCTTTCTTTTCTATCTCTTGGCTAGCTGTGACCTAATTTTCATCCAACTCTTTGTAAATCCTACACATATATATATCCATGGTGCTTGATTTTTCAAGTTGCATGGTTTCTAACAATTAAATTAGAAAACTCTTGATCATTCCACCTCTCAAATTCTTATTATTTGTTTACTTTTTCTTTTCTCAAGATCAGAACATGACATATATACCCCAAAATATTGATGAAAATTTAGAAGGGAAAAAAAAGCAAAATCAATATCTAATTTGTTTATAAGTGTTAGATACCTTAAATTTGTTGACTAATTTAAATTTTTTTTCAATTTTGAATATTTTTTTCGGTCTTAATTTTGACTTTTTCTATAGTGTGACAAGTATAATAAATAATAGTTTGAGTGTTAATATTTTGATTTGTAATACGTGATGTCTTGGTACTTTTTATTTCTTTAAAGAAAAATATGTTTGTAGTTGGTTTAAGTAGTGTGGTATATATGCATGTAAGTAGTTATGGAATAGGAAGTAATATAGTGGAATTGATGATGCAGGTGAGTGTTCCATGCAGTAGCCTATTTGACATTGTGACCGTTCGATGTGGTCACTGCAGCAATCTATGGTCTGTTAACATGGCCGCCGCGTTTCAGTCACTTTCATGGCAAGACCATCATCTTCAGGTGATTTATTTTTAATTATATTTAATCTAAAAACATAACTAACTCAAAAGTAACGCAGTACTCCTAGGCCTAGCTAGCTAGTGGCTTCTTTGATTTCTGGATCCTAGGGTTTTTCTTTTTGATAACATCAAAGCATCTTGGCTCGGCTTAGCTAGCTAGGTTTTTATAGCTGAGTCGATTATTATCTGTCATTTCTACCTGAGATGTGGCTGAGATTGAGAGAGAATGAATTGTGAAAGGCGTAGGTAGGTTAAGATAGCTAGCTACACCTGCAGCCGCCATTAACACTTTTCTTTTATTACTTTTCATAGACTCGTCAGGAACTGTCCTAAACCATTCTGTATATGTTTCCTAAACTTTTCGGTATTATCTTCAGGATTGATTTGATGTGTATAAACAATTCATACATCTAGGTTTTAATGATTTCTTTTCAACTTAAGTGAGTGAGAGTTTTTTTCATATTCTCTTTTCTCAATTAAAAAAAAAAACTATTAAACAGTTTCGAGTAAGAGGTTTCTGTATTCTAACTAATTATTAATATTTCTTTATTAAATTATTTGTTTTTTAAAATTATTAAAAACGGTATGTATCCATGGTGTAGATCCCTAAATCTAAGCCCTTGATTTGATTCGATATCAGCAACTGTCATATTTATTCATTCATCTTCTGATAGATGTTGTTGCTCAGTGATATTAAAGCTGCTTTCATTTAATCGATCTGTCTGAACAAAGCATTGATGAAGAGTGATTAATTTCATCCTAGTATTTCCAATTAACAAGAAATAACTAATAATAAAATTGAATTGATATTTGTGTAGGCACCTAGTCAGTGCATGAATCCAGAGTATAGGATTCGCAGTGGATCCACTTCCAAATGCAACGATAGAATTGCAATGCGTACTGCACCAACCACTCATGTTACTCAGGAAAGGGTTGTTAACCGCCGTGAGTATTTTTTATTTACTACTCACATTAATATTATTTTTTTTATTTTTTACTTTTTTCTATTTATTAATGAGTAATTATTTTCATACACTTATTTTTTTTCTTTTATATTTGTGACTTTTGATTAATAATTTAATTGAATAGATTGTTGATTTATATTAATCTAATAAGTTGTTATTTTGTTTTTCCAGCTCCGGAGAAGAGGCAGCGTGTACCTTCTGCTTATAATCAATTCATAAAGTAAATAAATATCACATTTAATTAGTTTGGTACCTATATATAAAGTTAAAGGAGCTTTGAATTGAAAACATCTTTATAAATTGATATATGCAGGGAAGAGATTCAGAGGATCAAGGCTAATAATCCTGATATCAGTCACAGAGAAGCTTTCAGTACAGCTGCAAAGAATGTAAGGATCCTATTAATATTCAAATTAATTAAACTAATTGTTTCACGTAATATATATTTAATAACTGCAAACTATATTTTCTTTTTTAGTGGGCACATTTTCCTCATATTCATTTTGGGCTGATGTTGGAGACCAACAATCAGGCTAAGATGGAGAATGTAAGTATCTTAATATAACAATTATTATTGTTATTATTATTATTCATTTGATGATGAGATGCAATTTGATTACAATATTCAGGTCTCTGAGAAGCGTTTGATGTCAAGGGCTGCGCTAATGAACAAATGAAAGCTATAATGTTAATAAAATGTTATGACTTGAATCAATTTCAATTAAGTGTGTCATGTAAACATTGTCCTGACTTTTGATGAGTTTTAAGGGCAATTTACTCTTTTTCTTTGTTAGTTCACTTAATTTGTCACTGCTTACTACTTGTGTAACGGATGCTTTTCTTAATATCAAGCAACAATGCTACTTTCCCTTGTCATCATTAACAAATTATTTTTTTTTTCTATAAGCTAAATTCTATTACTATTAGTTACTACAACAACTTAAAAGGATAATTGGGGAGTGTGAGGTTAAGAGAGAATTGGGGGAAACAGGAGAAGGCTTCAACGTGAAAGTGTGGCATAAAACTACACCATTAAATTAGGTGATGATTTTTGCATGGTAACTAATTCCAAATAAAATACCAACTAAAGTGAATTTGTTAAATTGTGGAATCTTTAATGTTAATGATCGACTTTCTATTGGGTTTATAGGTAGAAATAACAAGATTTGTGACAATTTGGTTTGATGCTAAATGGATTATTACAAATAAAAAAATGCTCATTCATAAGTTTAAGTAATAGGATGCCACGGGACCCTATGTATTCTTTCTTTGAATGTTAAACACATTTGTTTGACTTTATAAGAGACATGATATAATATAGTTATCATATATATCATCATGTTCCATTTCAATGTTTGATGAATATCATAATATATTATCATTTGAAATTATCATAACATATTTCTCTAGTTTAGAAATTTATCTTATGATGCGTTAGAAAACAGTAGAATATATATGTTAAAAACGGCCATTTACTCAATTACTTATATAAAACATAATTTAAATTTACAAAATCGAAATCTAATAAAATATATATTATGTTTAGATTTCAATTTTGTAAATTTAAATTATCTAAATTTAAGATGGAAATTGTTCCTTGTGTGAGATGCTCCTACCATATGTTTGGATTAATAGATATATTAATTGTATAACTACTTTTAGTATAATTGTATTTTAGTTTAGGTTTGAATTTTCAATGTTGACTTATCATGTATATATATATATATATATTAAATGACATGAGTTTTACAAGGAGAATGTGAAATAGTTAAATCTTACAACACAACTAGTCATGATTAAGAAAAAAATAGTCATGTAAGTTTTTAAAGTAATCAAGTGTCACTTAAATAACTTTTATCATGATCATCTATGCATGATCAAGATTTAACTCTCAAGATACTAAATTCAAATTTTACACAAAACATCCAAATTCTCAAAGACATCCCTCCTGATATGTATGTTCTAGGTATATTTTGTTGTAAAAAGGGGGTTAAAGAACGGTTTTTTTACTTTTAAAAATAAAATATCTCTAGGAAGATTTGTTCTTGTACAAGCTAACTCCAACTCATAAATTAATGAATGCCTTTACAAAAAGGAATTTGTTGACCACCATTTTCGCATTATTATGGCATCTCCTCTCAACATATATACAAGAATCTCAATCAAAGCCCTAAATTGAAGATGCACCTTATGTTGTTTGTTTCAAAAACTATAAATTACCGAAAAATGATGAATTCTTAGATTAAATTATCAAATTAAATCACAATCGTAATTTATTAATGCGACCTAATCCAAATTCTGTAGTGAAAAGAACTTTCAATAAGCCAATTGATCTATATATTTAAAATAATATATTCAACGTGTATTTATGAAATTTAACTTACTCGTCACACTATCACCATAATTTCTCTCAAGTATTTAAATAGAGTGATCATTCAAATCCATAGCACTGGTCATCCTAAAACATCAATCGTTCATTAGTGTAATTTCTCTCAGGGGCATGTATTTGTTTTTTTGTTGGAAATAGAGGATTGAATGAGGCACAATCTGCTCCGCCCCATGTGGATGTCATGCTTAACACTATGTTTAGAATAGATGAAAGTAGAGAGAAAAGAAAAGATGAATAGGAAAACATATTTCAATATTTTTTTCCTCTTTTGGATTGTTGTTACCTTTGAAAGAAAAGAAGAAAAAAAATGGGTCCCACAATAAAATTTTCCTCTCAATTTAAAAATAAACAACTCTAAAAAGTAAAAAATAAATAAATAATAAATTGACCAAAGTATGTCCTATTGATAATATTTGTCTTTTTAATTATTCTCTTTAAGGATATTTATTTCATTTTCACAAATATACTTATTTATTTTCTTTTATTTTATTTTATATCAAACAATCATATATTACACTTCATACTTATTTTTTCTTCTCCTCACTTTCTTTCCTTTATCTTTTTTTTCTTGATCAAACACACCGTAACCCTATATTTGAGACAAAGGAAACAAAAAGAAAAGAAAAGTTGATAAGAGAAAAAAATTTCCTCCCTTCTGAACAGGTTGAAAACAGAAAGAAAGAATAATATTTGACGGAACCCACTAATAATTCTCTTCTCAAAACTATGATTGATGAAAATAACAATATTGTCCCTACTATATTAAATTTTTTTATAATTAATATCATATCTCAATTTTTACTAGAGATATTTATGTTATTTTAAAATATACTTCTTTATTTTAAAATATACTTCTTTATTTCCTCACACTTTTTCATTCACACAAAACAACTAATTAATCATACTATTTATTACCACTTTTCTCATTTTAAAATTTCTTTTCTTTACTTTTATTTTCTAAACCAAACAAAGTGTAAACGAAATTAAGAAGGAAAACAAAAAAGAAGCTACAATTTGGACGTATTAAGATCCGAGAATATTATCTTGCATGCTTCTATTATATGCTGATTATTTTATTTAAAAATGAATGGTAATTTGTGTTCTGACGATGAGAATCTGAAACGTCAAAATCATGTCTGTTATGCATTAAATTCAATTTTCTTTTGAATGTCATTTCATGTCTGTCTGACTTTCTCAAGCAGCCCACCACAGCACTGACTGTTGCAGAAACACACCCCTTTAATTTCGCACTCCCCCGCCCACCACCGCCTTCAACTTAAGCCTCTGTTTGCTTTTCTTTGTTTTACTACTAATCCTGTTCATAAGATGATAACAAGAGTTTCAGATAAATTTTGCATAAAAATGTGCCAACCACAAAAATACTGCCTCAAATTTAACCATTGGAGCTAAAAAATAAGTCGAGTTTCAGTGGTAGAAATTTGTTCAACTCAACTCAATAACAATTTGTTAATTTGAAGTTTCATCCGACTTAAAAATTACTTTTTAATTATTGTATTCTTTTTTTTTTATAAAGGAAGTCTAGACTCAAACGAAATACAAAAGAAAATTAAGAAATAGAGCGAACGTTTTAGAGTTATGTATGCGTCAGACAAATTTTCAAAAAGTAAATATCAGGAGGTTATAGAACTAAAGTTTCTCAAGAAAATACTATAATTGGCAAGTTAGTAACCACATTTGTAATCCTTCCTCCAACACTAAATATAAAAATAAAGTTGATTGATTTTACCTACAAAGAGTACATTTATTGTAGAAGCCACAAAGCCGCATAAAATGTATAACTTATATATATATATATTCTTAAAGTCCAGTAGGTCTAACGCAGAAAGATACACCACAAATAAGATAGATGCCCTATTAACTCCATTCTTGACATTTTACCTGATTTTAGGAATTCGGTAGGTAGTAAAAAACTCAATCTGATAGTAAAAAAAATGAGATTAATAATTTATCAAATCTTTAAATTTAATAGCGATTTTTTATATATTTTAAATAAATATTAAAGAGTGAATGAACAACCACCCACAAGTAATGAAGACATAGAGGACCCGATAGACCCAATTAGTTATGATCAATATAGAGAATAATTTGGGTTCGTTTGATTTTAAGCTAAACTTGATACTTTAACTAGTAAATTTTAAAGTAAAATAAATTTTAAAAAAAATTTAATCAAATCCACTTGTGAATTTTTTTTAATAGATAATGATAATTTGAGAGTTTTAGAAATAGAAAGTGGAGTGAAGTGAGTGAAGAGATGTCAAATTTCTGGTAAAATAGCTTTTTTGTTCTCCTTTTATTTTAGGGGATTTGAAGTGAAGTGGAGGGGATGAGCTCAATAATAATTAAAAAAATATTTAAATTTTTTTATCTTTCATTAAATCAAGCACAAAATTATTAAAAATTTCTCTTCTCTCATCATTTGAACCATACATGTGTCTATTTTCTCTATTACCCCCTCCTGCCTACCCTCTCTCTTTTTTGTTAATATATATATATAAAAAAAAAGAATATGTTCTTTTTTGTGAGAATAAAATGCTTTGTTATTTATTTGAAAAATGCTTTCTTAATTTCTACTTTTCTTTTATAACATAAACTATTTTCTTTTCCAATATTTTACATAATTTATTGGCGAGTGTTTTGTCTAGACATTAGTTATTAGAAAGTAGCATTAATACATATTTTGAGTTTTCTGAAGAAAACTCAGTTATCCAAGATACCATTGTATAAAAAAAAATTCAGTGAAGAGATAGAGAAAATTAAAGAAATATTCTCTTGTCTTAAAATAAAAAAAAAATGTATTATCTTAAAATATAAGCAACAATATATCAACGAAAGTTTATGTATTTGATTTAAATAAATCAACTTTTTTTATTTATGTTTACTTCTATTTTTGGATGGAATATTACTTTTCTTAGTTCCAAAGAAATATAAGAAACAAAATAAAAAATATCAAAGTTAATGAACTTAGTCATTGTTTTAATTTGTTTAAATGTTTTCAATGTATACTCTTATGAAATGTTATGAGACATTAAATACATCTATTAATATTAAAAAAATATTTAAATGAAGATTAAAAAAAATATAAACAATAAAATCAAACTCTTTCGTGTGAATGAGATCAAAATCTTCTCCAAAGATTCTCTTATACTTAGTTACTGAGAGGGTAAGTTTGTTCCAGTAAACTCAAAGTTTTCTGTTTTGGAATGCATTTATTAGTAGTATTTTGAAAAGCATCTCCCAATAGCAAGAGCATGAGCATGAGCATGAGCAAAGCAAGGGTGGACCCTATTCATGCAAATTGATGATCTAAGGCGGGGTCCATGGAATGACAATTAGCTAAAAGGGTTATCAAGATGATTCCGTATATGTTTTAAAATTAAATTTTAAATGTCTAAAATTAATTTTAACATATTTAGTTATTCTCGAGTAGAATTATTATATCTGTAATATTAATTATAATTTGTAATTAAAATTTGTAACTTTTGAATTAAAATATAATTTTTACGTTAAAATTTACTGTTCAACTTACTTTTATTACATAAACATATTAAAAACATAAAATATTTTACATTCAACTCATTTTAAAGTAAATTCAATCTTACAAAATCAAACGGACCCTCAATTGAGTTGAGTGGTACTAGCACGTGATTCTTTTTTTTCTTAATTTTTTTTATTTTAGAAGAGATGGTAAATAACACTATAATTAATTAACACAACTACGAGATTCTAAATTCAAACTCGAACAAGACTTTCAATCTAACAATATTAACATTTATTAGTTGAATTAAGACTAAATATCTTACACTTAGATTCCTATATATAAGTATACGATGTATGGCATCCCGTTCCTACGCCAGTATGCTGCTTGCTTTTATTATTAACCAAAATTCTTAACTTTGTGATACACAGAGTAACGCGTGGCGCTTCCATCTTTATATTCCACCCTCTGCTGTCTGTAAGGACCACAAAGTACAAATAAAGTCACATTATCATTCCATCCTCTCCGTGAAATTGTCACTTTGAGCCTTGGCATTAGCATCACCCCAACATGGATCCCGGAATGTGATTGTATTGACTTACTAAATAGGGTCATTTAATATTCATTAATATCAAGTGTAGACATCAACATCAAGAAAATAGAAAGTGTTTTCTATAAATATTGTAAAATTCAATTTACGGTACTTCAACATATGTTTTTTTACGGATTTCAAAACATATTTTTTATAAGAGTTGAGTCAAAAAAAAATATTTTTAAAAATAGTATATTACTGTATTCTGTAAAATTGAGAAAAGTAAAAAAGGGTATTGTTGAAATTTCGGAAGAAATCTGGGGGATTAAGAACCACTTGTGAAGGTACTACAAATATCTTTCTATTATGCCATGTGAATGAAAAGGGAAAATCTGTATTTTGATGACTTAAAAGGACCAGTCATCTGTCAATCTATTCATTTTAGTCCTTTCCCACAAATAAATAATAACTAGGCTGTAAAATCCACGGCACCTTCACGCCCACAGCAGCGCAAGGATGATGGCCTAATTTAGCATCCTAATAAAGTCTAAGGTGGTTGATACAAATTGCATGTGTGAGTTTAGGTTTGAATGTCCTTTCGCTATAACTCTCCAATACATAAAAATTAAAATTAAAATGATGTTTGAACATCAAAATGGAACAATGAATATGGTGTTCCATTGTTTTTGTGGGGTATTTTCAAAATTCATGTACAATGTAGTATAAGATAAAAAGTAAGATATGGAGATACAGTGTCACATACATTGTCCCATAGCTGATGTTCAAATAACACAACTGTAAAATAAATCATAGCTTGTCAAAACTCAAAATCTCCTGACCTTTGGACAGCTTACTGAAAATTAAAAGAGAAAAAAAAAAATATGAGGAAGGAGAAAATCTGACCAACAACATTTTCTCATTCAAAACGGCTCCTTTTTTTACCACTCATTTTCACCAAACAAAGCAGTAGCATATACTAAAAACAAGCATACTACATACACAATTACATAATCTACTGAGAAGGGGAAGAGGGCTACTGTCACTGAAAAAAAATTCCTAATATCAGTACGGAGAAACAATAGGAAAACAAACAGTCTTGCTTTCTCATTTGTTATGTATGAGGTTGCAGCATATCTTTCATTTGATTGATCCAGTAATTAGGATCTCTATATTTGTATCAGTTTCTATGTTTCAATCAAGTGAAATAATTCAGTCTTTCCCTCTTCTCTATTTTCAAGTGAATGTAATACCAAAATAAAACTATTTAAATTAATCAATACTAAAACATGGCATTGCATCAGAGCTTTCCCCAGTTTGAAGAGTGCATCCGCCAATGACATTGTATACAAATAAATTACCGATGTGAAATAAATCCTATACTGCAATTTGTGTGCTCCCTTCACATGGAGAGAATATTTTCACCAAGAACTCAAACTATTCATGCCTCTCCAAAAACTTCTCTATCAGTATCACGATGGAGAGTGCTGCAAAGCTAGCACAATCAGCATATTGATAGATCTGGTATAAACGGGTAAGAGAAGGACGTTATATACTGAATGGAACTGGTATTATGATTAATAATACTCTTGAGAATAGTTTTCTGCAGAGTTGGTCACAAGAACAGGGAGAAATACAAACTGCTGTAATTGAAATAAAATAACTGCTATTAACTAACACAACAACCTCTAAGAACCCAAACCAACATAAAACTACCGAATTGCTAACAGCTTCCTACCCTTACTCTATTTAACACGTGCAATTAACTTAAACTGGGCCTGTTAATTGGGCCTTTGCCTAACATAAACTTGTAATAGGAGGCCTACTAACACACATGCAGGTTTTGGCCTACCTGTGAAAACATTGGAAACAATAAACATTGACTAAACTCATACAGATTTATATCATTGAGGATTTCAATTATTGGTTTGCCGGTTCATTACCCCCTCTGATTTTGGTTTCTTCTCTCATTTTTCATCATTTTGCTTTTCATTCATCTTTGCAGCCTCCAATGCACAACTTTCATCAGCAATGAGAGAAGAGATGAACGAAGGAACAAGAGAAGTAAAACTAGAATTACAATGCACATATGCAGCAGAACTACATCCATATAGTACCACTGTCAGAAACTGTTAAAAGTGGTACTTAATTAAGAAGCCTTTGAGATAGAATCTGTTTTGGGTAGTTAGTTTCAGTTAGTTAGTTGTAACTACTTTAGTTTTGTTACTCCTAAATTGTAAACAAACTGTATATAAGCCAAAGCAAGCAAGGCTGGACAAAAAAAAATATAGAGAAAATAGTGCAGAAAACTGCAGCACACAAGTGCAGAAACATTGTAATCATTTTCATCTCATTATCAGTGATAATTCGAAGTCGGATCCAATCCCCCAGATGTAGGAGGTCATCTCTGAACTGGGTTAACAATTGTGTGTGTTCATTTTAGCATAGAAAGCTTTAATTCTGTTAGTCAGAAAACGGAGAACGTTCTCCGTTTTAACTCTGATCAATCTCCGTTTCATTTTCAATCATTCTGCGTTTTTCTATACAGAAACTAAGAATATTCTTGGTTTAGTGACTGATTGATCTCCGCTTTTTAACAACAGAAACAAATGAAAATTTATGGCTACAAAAACTTATTCTGATTTCCGGTTTTCAACAATAACATTAAATTATATTTAAATCGAAAACAACTTAGAAAAGGGGATAAACAAAATAGTTTTACCAATGGCCTTCTGTTTTGCGGTGAAATATATCAAGATAAATGTTGCTAAGCCACCCCAAAGACCCCAAACCACTAGAGGTGCACTTAATGAAGACGACTTTGTGCTCTCCGTTGACACCACACTCAATAGAGAATTAGAGAAGTAGTCCCTCCTCTAGGGCACTAATAACACCTATGTAAGGAGCATTCTCTCTTCCAATAGCATCCAAGTGAATCCAGCTCATGAGTCGTGAGTACCAATGCTTGTGCATGCATTACATCACCCTTGACCTAGTCAACCCATCACCGCTACTCTCACTAATCCCAGACACACCCAAACCCAGTCTCCTTGAGTATGCACTACAGAGACAATGATGTTGCAGTGCACCCTTTGGTGCCATGCATTTGATGCAATACAAGAACTAGCTTTCTTAAAAAGCATCATGCTCCTTATAGCATGAACAAAGTGCAAAGTGCAACTACAAAAATTTCTAACCTAAAAAACTTTTCAAAGTGCATCTTAACACTGTTCAAAGTATAAGGTTTCCAAGTCTGTATATGTACATGCCTCACCAGTATAAAATGACAGAAAATGAATGAAAAAACAGGGTTACCTTTTGCTGATATTGCACCTCCAGTAGCACACCCACCAACAACAGTATTTTCGTAGCCATGTTTTGCTCGTGCCTGGAAAGGGACTCAGATGATAGCATGAAGAATGAAACTCGCATGCTTGATGCAAATACACATTTTCATTCCCAAACCCATTAGACCTTCTCAACAACATACTCAGCATTCAGCAACTGAGAATAGTAAACCCATAACAGCAAATGCTCTGGCTGAACTCCAACCCCTCCGTCCCATCTTCTTTGCTTCATATATAAGCTGGTGTCTGCCAATCATTTCTTCTTGGATTAGAGGGCTGTACAGTGCTCCAAGAAACAAGCCCATGAAGATGTCAATACCACACCTCCTGAAACACATCACATGAATCCCAATAAACAACTTGTTGATAAAACATACCCGAACAGTTTGCAAAGTCTCTAAATTGAAATTACTATTCAATGACATTTGGTATTTCCCAATAAATTGGCTATGTTGACATTTGCACAATAAGAAAATTCCAGATCCACTACTTCTATTTTGAAAAACTATCTCAATATCTAAATTTTGGGAACTAGGGATTTTTGTTGGCATCATTTATTGTATTTTGTTGTTCAAACTGAGGTTACAACAACAATCATCAAAACCTTCTCCCACTAGATAAAATCAACTACATGGATCAGACAACGAAATGATATTCAACATTAAATCATGTCCTGTAATTTTATCATACACACTGTTCAAACTGAGGTTGTTAACAAATTACAACAAAAGCCAACAGTTAAATTTATAACTAGTAGAAAAAATTCTCAAATATGAAGTTCTTGGAAATATATACCACAAAACAAGATCTTAGCATGCTTTAAGTCTAATTCATTGACACAATAGTAAAATAGATTTCAAGTAAAGCTTGTTTCAGATTACTTCTTCAATGTCTGAAATCCTTGAAAAGAAACACCAAACTAACAAAAGAATTGTACATCAACTTCAATACAAATTATAAATAGGTAAATCATCTGGTAAAATTGATTTGGAAAAGCAGAATAATGAAAGGGAGGCTTCAATATTGATCATGCACATAACTCCAGTAACTACCCAGCGCATTGCACAAATGTTCCAAATGTTTTGGCCACAAATTTCCTCAATAGTAGGAAATTTTATGGGCTCAATCTGAGGCTTCTCTATCTCTATTTTGATTTCAAAGAACCATTTGAAATCTTCAGCCATTGTAAAAGCACAAATCCAAGATACACGAGAGCTGAGTGAACTGAAATCCTCACAAAAGTTGTGCCACGAACAATAATATTATTATTAATACTTCATAAGTGCAAGTACTTGAAAATGTCTATCATACCAGTGTCGGATAGTGTCAAATATTCCAGACACATCAACGGAATACTTTGTAACATCTAACAGCTATAGGTCACATATTACCATTATAGAACAAACTCGGCGATTACTACTCAATTAGGCAAAATAGTGAAGTGGGAAGGTTGTCTTAGTTTGCTAGAAAATTATCCATTCATGCACTGAAGAGAAATTTGATCGTTCAAGTAAACTCAATTGTTTTAAAAAGCACAAGACTGCTAACTGAGATTTCCTTTACCAGAGTTGATACACCAGAAACAATTTATCGACTCTGGTAAAGAATGAAAGCAGCTGGTAAATAAGTTCCTTGTTCCACTGCAATGATACACCCAAGAAAAGCATCACCCTCGTAAATTGAAAAGGAAATCAAAAGGAAATTTCATGTCAAAATGCATCCCCTGTAAATGTAGATATCACTTTCATATTTGCTACCAAGGAATAGAACTATAATGCTACAATCCAAATTGTAAAATTAGTACCTTCTATCATTGCCAACAATATTAGTTCTTTGGAGAGAACATTACAAGGGTACAAATACTTTGTTTGTCGGACTTGGATCCTCCTCTACGGCATATGAACAGTGCAGCAACTGTGAAGGAATCTATACTCAAGTTTGTCGGTTCAAAATGGAAATGTAAAGTGAACAAAAAAAGGCTTTGCAAAAAAAAAAAAGTTAATCGTTGGAAGAAATCACGCCCCAAAGGGGTCTAAAGAAAAGTTGTGTCATCACAAGCTCAAGAGAAGTAGTGTACGGTTGTTTTTGTAGTGGAAAGTAACTTGACGGACATTCAAATGAAAGCTTCAATTTGTAGCTTCTAACAAACCTGGCTTTGGGAAACGAGCCAATGCACTAAAACGTGTATCCAAACACCATAAACAAGTGTGAGCAATCACTAGTGTATAGGTGTCAGTGTGATTCCTTGTAGTCTTAAATGGCGTAGATGGATTTGTTTTTAAGTTTCACACAACTTGTAACCTTGTTTGAAGCAAATTGTATGGATTTGTTCTAATAGCACAATTTCTCAGTGGTGTATTTTGTGTATGTTTCCATATTGGATTCCCATTGTACGTATACAAATTCAGTAAATAAGGAACTTTTATAACTGCTAACAATGCAATAACCACATCAGTGTCATCGTGATGAATATGAATTGAAGAAGACAGTAAAGTGTGTGTTCGTGCATGAAATTGAACGCGAGAAATAAATAAACAAAAAACAAAATAGCATTGAACGCGAAAAATTCGAAAATCGAAGTTGAGAACAAATGGAGTGAGACCTAACCTTAATATCCGGCAAGAGAAGGAGGGTTTAGCGTCGCCAATCTAATTTATCTCCCGCTCCAACTGATACAGTTGGGATATGATTTTCAGTGTTTTTTAACTTCTTAGAAAAAACACTGTTGATTCTAAGTGTTACTCCCAATCACTATTTAAAACTTTTTTTATATTGGTAATTTAGTATCTTTTGGACGCTGGTTTTTGTATTCCTTATACTCTTATTATATTATTTTATCTTTTGTCTTTAAAAAAGATATATTATCTACAAAAATCTATCCAAATAGTTGAATGACTTCCTTTTCTTTCTCGATTTTTAATTTCAAAACAAGATTAAATTAACAAATCAACATGTTGGATACAAATGATTTTAAAACTATTAGAAAAATCGTGGGTAGTATAGGTTTGGTTACTTGAATTTATAATCTTTTATTTTGCAATATTGGTATCAAGTTTTTATGAACTTCTAGTAATATTAATTTATGCAAGCGCTATCTAAAATCATTAAATTTATTTATTTTAAGACTTGGGGAGTATTCAAATGTAATCATCACTAATGATAAGACACATGTCATAATTAGGGATGGTAATGGGTATAATTTGGGTAGGGTACTATAGTATCCGTCTCTATACCCGCGATTTAAAAAATATTGTTTATTTCTTGGGTATCAACTTTAATACTTGTACCCTTAACCTTTGAGGTACTTAAGTGCTCGTACCCATTTGTGATTAAATTTAAAAACTATTCAAATATCTTAAATCCAATCATAAAGTAATATAAACTAAAATATTTTCTAATTCAAAACATTTCAAATGAACGCACGTTACAATACACATTCAAATATCCATAATAATACTTTATGAAGTTGCAAGTCATACAACGGTATTATTTTAGATCTGTAAAAAAAGTTGATAGGAAGTTGCAAGTATAATTATAAAGTCACGCATAATTATTAGTTACTAAGTCACAATTATTTACCTATTCATTAGAATCAAATTCTTAAAAAGTTTACAAACGTTTATCTTTCGATTATAAATATTGTAGTTATTCAATTATATCAATAGATGTTAAAACATAAAAACAATTAATTAAACTAAACACTAATATAATATAATAAATAATATATTTATGTAAGTGCGGGTGTGGGTACTATAGTACCCACCCATACCAGCTTAATTTTGCGGATAATTATCCGTCCTCGTACTCATACCTATTATGCGGATTTTTACCCTATGTATTGTGAATTTCTTTGTGGGTTTTGTAAGGACGAGTAAATCATTCTAGTAAAAAAAGAACATTGTATGGAAGTGATTTCTAAAAAAAAAGAATATAAAAAAAAAAACTGTAACATACAACTTTTGCATTATTTTTTACTAAATTAGGTTTATATATGTCTTTCCATTTTTGTTTTTGTTTTTTAATAAATTTTTAACTTAAAAAATATTATTGGCTAATGTTATATATAACAACAGAATATAACAACAGAATCCGTTCACGAAACACTCACAAGAGACACGAGAAAACTGACCAATTAAAGTCATTTCTGACATAGAAACAAGGAGGAATTTAAGACACATCATTCACAATAAGTTGGTGATAATAAATTTCGAGCTTTAGAATTTATGTAATTTAAGTCTATAGAAAATCTTTTGTCTATAGAAAATCTTTTGTATGACGGCACATGACATAATGCTCTTATATTACTATACATGTCAACTTTCATCCACTCAAATGCATAGGGACCATGCCATGAATACCAGCTCCATACAAAGTTAGAGGTCGAAAAGTCATCAAAAGAAACAGAGAACGATTCTGTGTATAGCTGGCTGATACATTGAGCGTTGACATTGACCACTTTCATTTGTTGAGTTGAGTGGAGCTTTTGCTAATATGGACCAAGGAAGAAGGTTTCTCTCAATATTCACAAATTAAAATTCTCATTTTTGTAACATGTGTCAACCACTGGCATGTATGTAATGATGAAAAGCAAGAATTTGATACTACAAAAAATATATGAAACAAGAAATTACTAGTCATGTTTTAGCAGCCAGTCAATCTAATGGGGTATCTATAAAGTTAAGCCACAAATTCAAGTGATTCTTAAGAAGTGGATGGTTACATTACATACACTCTTTCCTTAGCACAAGATTTCTTTCTTTTTTTTCCTTCTTTTAAGGGCGGTGTGCTTTTACTCCTAACATGGGACATCATTCTAAGTTTGGACCAACCAATAATGTGTTTGTACTATAGAATATTCTATTCCAATGGCCAATGAAGTCTTGGCAGATATATGTGATACTATTAGATAAGAATCCTTGGGATTTAAAAGAACCCTTTTCACAACATAGGTCACACCTACTTTCCCTTCTAAACATCATTCCTTGGTCCAAATTGTTCTAATTATAATCATTAAACACATCAACTTATGCATATTTATCTACTAAATTAACCAATACACATGTTACTTTTTCTTTTGTTGATAAAGGTATTTTCCACTAAACACAAAACACAAATTCTTCAAAGTATGCAGATCTATTAAAGGGACTTGCATTTTTAATAAATGTTCTTTCAAACACATCGATTAGAAATCAAACTCATGACTACATATTTAAAAGACTAATTTATCTGTCGAATGTACCACACTATGTTGGTAATACATTATTGTTGACGGTTGCACTTTTTTTAGTTGTTGATTGAATTGTTGATATTTCAAAGAAATCTTCAACACTATCTTGAAGATGTAGATCTTGTATTTCTCCAAACTCTTCTTATTTCTTCTACTTTAGGTTTACGCGGGAGTTGAACCATCTTTTTGGAAGCTTCATGATGATGAATTGATAAATATTCTCTGATACTATATTACAATTCTAAATAGAAATCATAGACATAAAAAAATAAAGAAAAATATATTGAATAATAAAAAAATTGTTACTACGTAAATAAATACATAAAAATTTATATAGGCAATAAAAACAACTAACTAATTAATTTAATTAACTAATATTATATCTAATAGATCTGGTGGAAAAACTTGGAAGTAAGCTAAAATTATTGGATCTTAACAAATAACAATATCAATCAGTCAGAATCACACAATCTCATACCGGACACACTAAAATCTTCATGCTAAAGCACATTCAAACTTTACCATTATGAACGGTTGGTAACATTGAATGAGACAAGTTGCAGAAGCTTTGCTTCCTAGAGATAATAACTTCCTTTTGAGAAAATCACTTTAGTTTCTTGTGTATCGTTGTCCTTTTTTATCTAAGATTTTGTTATAGATTGTCAAAACTACCATGAATAGTTACTTTTGTCATTTTCTCCCTCACACTATTAATAGTTTCCAAACCAATAATATGCTTCATTGGTTAATAATTGAATCATTATTCTGTATCAATGACTCAATTTCACATCATTGTCTGACCCAAAAAATATCACCTCAGAATGATTACTAATTATACTGAGAGAAAAAAAAAACTAAGAAAAATGGCAGAAACAAAAATTAAAAAAAATTAAAAATTAAACTTGACTTGTGTCAAATAATTGCAATACATAGTAACTACTTTTTTTTATAGTTGATAATTGATGTCCATCCAAGTTTGTACTTTCACATTGTTAGGTTCAAGTCTTGTAGCAATCACTATCATTGGGTAATTGTTTGCCTTCTCCACTGACTATATGACATTATAAAGAAAAATCTCCACATACTATCTTTCATATAGTTGACCAAAATATATATATTAAATTTATGCCTGCAACATTTCATGATTTCAACCATGCCACTTTGTTTGTTTTAGACTTTAACAGCAAAATGTTGTATTTATGTCTATGCCTTATCTAAGAGAGGTAAAAAATTGTTATTACTTTAATTAATTGGATACTATTAAGAGAATCTAATTAAGGTTAATTGGAAAATATTCATGGACAATAACTAGTTGCATCATCAAAAAAAGCCTTGGATAAGGGCAACTGATAATCAACATGACATGCATAAAGATAGAGGTGGGGAATACATGATTGATTATTGATTAACCTAAACTCACTGTATATAAATTATCTAAACAGTATCAAATTATGCAGAGTTAAACTCATAATTAAGCTTCAAGGACCCATTTTCTTTTATAAATGATCACGCTTGACAAGCCCTCCTTTTTCTATGCTCCTCTCCATGAGGCCATTGACTATATAGTATAATCTCACTGAGAGGGGCCATTAATTAATGTCAAAATACATTATCATATGATCTACATTAATTTCAAATTTGTACTAAAGTTCTTGCAACTTGTTGTAGACTACTAAGACTTCAAAAACTTGTCATGAATATGAAGCATCCAATTTTATGTTAAAATGTGTAAAAGTACAGTTTCCAAGACATCATACACGTGTGTGACTGTGTCACCATATGGTATATCTAATTTCACCCATCCATTTCTGTCCCCACAAAGCATAATTTTTCTTATTCATACATTAAGCATATCAATTCTCATGTCCAACCCCATCAATCAAATCTTTGTGTGTATATATATGTATGAGTCCTACAAGAGCTTTTCCACTAGTCTCAAACTAGCTTTACCATAAGTAGAACTAGTAGTACTAGCCCACTTGTCTTAAAAGCCAAGCATCTGCAAAAATAATTTTAAGCTAAAAATTTTTGCAAAGATAAAACCTTATACTAGTACTAGTACTAGTATCTGTGACGAATGCTATAAGCTAGTGAGAAAAAAAAAATGGAAGCCGTTAAGCTGGTATCGAGCGATCCGATTGAAACAAGGGACGCTTACAGAGTTGCTTACATAATTCATTTCTTGCTTGGAGCTGGAAACTTGCTTCCTTGGAATGCATTTATAACAGCAGTTGATTATTTTGCCTATTTATATCCAAATAACCACATTGAAAAGGTTTTCTCAGTGGCTTATATGGTTTCATCTGTGTTTGTTCTTCTTGTGATGATGAGTTGGGGAGGTTGGAGTAAAACAACACTGAGGTTGAGAATGAACTTAGGATTCTCTATGTTTGTTATGTCTCTAATGGTAGCTCCTGTCATCGATTGGGCTTCAAGTAACACCAAAGAGAGACCAAGTGGTGCTTATGGCATGACAGTGGCAGCTGTTGTAATATGTGGTTTAGCAGATGGGTTGGTTGGTGGAAGTTTGATTGGATCAGCAGGAAAACTTCCAAAACAGTATATGCAAGCTGTTTTTGCTGGAACTGCTTCTTCAGGTATAAACTATAAGGCAATTGTTTATATATATGTTCCCTCAAAGTTCAATTTTACTCTCCTTTTTAGTTTTTGCATTATTATATGCAATATGTAGATCATGTTATCCTTATTTGAACAAATTCTGAGGAATATAAAGAACTTTTTTGCCTAAGATGAAGCATACATGATATAAAACAATTTTAAACAATACCACAACGAGTATTTTATTCTTTTAAGGTTAAGGTTGAAAAATGAAAGTAGATTCCAGAGAAGGGGTGGATCCAAGCTACCATTATGGAGGCATTTGTCCTAGTATATACAATTTATTATACTATGATATATCATATAGTTTATTTGATTCCATTACTTGAATTGATACATGCATATTATCTCTGTAACTCAAAATTTCTAGATTCGTCATTGTTCTAATTTGTCTAACAAGATGTTGTTTGTGTATTTAGCATATTCTTTCATCCATTATCTATAATTTATCCTATTCATCTGGTAAAATAAGGCTACACAAAACTTACTTCACCAGCGACTTTCAATATAAATACTACTGATTAAAGAATTTTGAAGCTGTGACAGATCTTTCAAGCTGCTTTTCTTGATTTACTAGTTTGTAGGAGAGACTGAAATTTGATAGCCTCTAGTTTTTACAAGTAATGATGTAGCATCTAAAGCAATTTCTGCAGTAAATTGAATCAATGTAATCGATAAAGAGATAATTCAATTTCAAAATTGAAACTAAGTTGCTGTCAAATTTTGTTCTTATATTAATAAAAGTCTTTTCTGGTTGACAGGTATAATAATTTCAATATTGAGGATAATAACCAAAGCATCACTACCTCAAACCCCAAAGGGTCTCAAAATAAGTGCTCACTTGTACTTCATGGTGACCATAGTTTTCCTCCTATGTTGCATTATCTTTAGTAACTTGCAGCACAAGTTACCAATCATGCAGCAGTATCATCAAAGTCTACTTCAGGATAATACCTTATGCTCAAGGACAAAATTCTGTGCAGTGGCAGGGAAAATTAAAGGGCCAGCTTTTGGAATCTTCATAATCTATATAGTAACATTGTCTATTTTCCCTGGATTTATAGCAGAAGATCTCGAATCCGCGATTCTGAAGGATTGGTATCCTATTATACTGATAACAGTTTATAATTTAGCTGATTTGATTGGGAAATCATTAACTGCTTTCTATGTTCCTCAATATATCAAAAGTTCTATATGCGCTGCCACAGCAAGACTATTATTCTATCCACTTTTTATAGTTTGTCTTCATGGACCCAATTGGTTGAAAACAGAATTGCCAATGGTGGTTCTGACATTTCTGTTGGGATTTACCAATGGATACCTTACAAGTGTTCTTATGATTCTAGCTCCTAAGTCAGTGCCTTTTTCTGAATCTGAGTTGTCTGCTATTGTGATGACCGCGTTCCTCGGATTTGGCTTGGTTGGTGGTTCTGTTCTTGGTTGGTTCTGGATATTGTGAAGGTTTTTTTAGTTTTATATTAGTTGTCTAATGTTTTGAGTGCTAAATCATGTGAAATATGGACACTGTTGTTAGAAAATTTCTAGATATATAAAATGTTATGTAATGTAATGAATCTGTAAACTGGGAATGAAATTTAAGATCTGGTAGAATTTTAAGAGCTTTTGTTGGTAATGTGTTTTTAGTTTTAAAAGTTAATTTTGAAAACAAAAAGATGGAGTTAAGTTGATATTTTTTAAAACAAAAGTGTAAAATCATCACATCACATGACAAATCAAAATATTCCGACTATCATCTAGAAATATTATTAAATAAAAAGAAAGATATACAATTGTTAGGATTAAAAAAGAGTATAGAACAAACAACGATCACAAGAACCTTTGATAAATATCAACATCAACTAAATCTAAATCCATTAAAACCTAATCTATTCCAATTTAAAGAATCTAAAATGTGGACTAGAATCCATCCAAAGCATCCCATTCTGGTAAAAGGCCAATAGATTTCTCCTAAAACCTAAAATAATGAAAATAGGTTTTATAAAAGAGGGCGAGAACGACATGTGGAAATGAAATAGAAGATCATGAGAGGTAAAAAAGATAGCTATAGATTATTTTGATATGTTGTTTACAACTACCCACGGGTAAATGTTGTGGTCTGATTTCACAAAAGAGGAGTTTTTTTGTGTCTCTTTGTTGGATAAACTTTGATAAAGCTCCATGTCATCCAAATATGGCTTTAACCTTGAAAGTACAAATTAAGGTAGAGAATCCAAATATGTAATGCAGCGTGTTTAAGTTAATTTAATTTGTTATCCTAGATGTCACAGTGCAATCGGTTCTGTCACACCTCTATTAGGCAAGGGTATCTTATTTCCCCTTACTTGTGTGCTCAAAAGGTTTGACCGCCCTGCATATTTCTCACAAGTTATAGCGTGAGGAGACTTCCATAGATGATTCCTTTTTATTTTTCAGTGTCATGGATGGGGAAGCTAGAGTTATGAAGAGAATCTTGGGTGTTCATAAAGTTGTGTATTGGATGTATATGAACTATTACAAGTAAGATGTGTTCTTTAGTAGAAATGTTGGCTAGGGTCAGATGAATATTGTTAGCTCTATTTTAAGACGTTAGAGCTTCTTTATATTTATGAATTGATTATTTCAGATTTGATATTAATTATTGTAAAAAAATAATATTTAATTGCTTTTCATTTGGTTTCCTTTTGTATTGCTGTGTGTTATTTTTCTTATTATGAATTGATCACTTGTTTGAATTTTATTAACATATAATAATCTGTTTTGGTTTGCCCTTTCCTTATATGTTGAACTGCTGATATTGCTTTTCAATGGGAATTATTGCCTTCCTTTTTTGTTTTTATTTGAATCATAGCCATTAAATATTTTTATTTGAAAATGATTCAAATATGATTTTAAGGATGTATATAAATGTGTGGAATCATGAACAATTAATATATGGGTATTCATTTTTTTGAAATAAATATGGATATTCATAGAATAAATTTAAGTTTATAGAAGTATTAAATAAAAATAAACTGTTTTTAAGTATTAGGGTTTTGTTTCTTATAACAAGGACGGCGCGAGGAAGTACAATTTTTGAAGATTTTTATTCATGGAGTATTAAATTAAAACTAATATTATTTTTTATTTCCAAAATTAAAACTTATATTCATTCATTAAAAAAAGCAGTAATTGTATAAAGCATATTTATTATGAATTTTATTGATAACACTTTTTAATTAAAAAGTACTTTTCAATAAAGCTGGTCCTAAAGGTACCGTACGTTTTAAAGGTTGAATTAGTAATGGTTGGATTTATCATGGTGAGTTTCACAAAATAAAACACGTGGCAACAAATGCTCAATTTAAAACATATTATTCGACACCTAATATACGTTCGAATTTTGATTTGTCCTTAAGTTATGCCAGCTGACTTAAAAAAAATCAAAATCTGCCATCTAATGCCTACAAGTGGGAATACATAACTCCAAAAAATACGAACATCCTTATTCCAAACACAATAATACAGCTACACACCAGCATGCTAGAAATAGAGATTTGAGTTTAACAATTCAGAAGAAAGAAGAAAAACAAAGAGAAAGCCCCCATCTTTTATTGTATATTACAGTTATTTTCATTGACCAAAAATATTATGACGAAAGGTTAATTAAGGTAATAATAGTTAATTAATATAAACAAGGTTAGAAACTCGTAAGACTGAAAAGCCAAAAACCACCAAAGGACACAATTTAAGAAGCAGCAGCTAATGGCGGAAGAGGTGATGGAGCAACTCCATTGAAGAAACCAAAAGATTTTTCAGATGAATCTTCTTCAACTTCGTCTTCTTCTTCCTCAGCATCCCAAAGAAAACGTGCGTAGGATGCTAGAACATAACTGCAACAACAAAACACCATTTCATTAACTCATTATTCACATAATAATAATAATAATAATAATAATAATAATAATAATAATAATAATAATAACAGTAATAATAATAATAATAATAATAATAATAATAATAATAATAATAATAATAATAATAACAACAACAACTCAATTCAATTTATTCAAATATAACCATATTTTAGCAAAGAAAATCATTGTTACCAGTCATCAGGTGCTGCTTTAACTGCTTGATCAAAATAATTCTCAGCTCGAGATGAATCCTTATGACACTCCCATATCAAATCTGCGTAAAGCGATAGAACGTTACCATCATTTGGATTTGCCAATATCGCTCTTCCACAATACTCTTCAGCTTTCACATAGTCCCTACGAACCTATATCATCATTCCAAAAAAACACAAAAAATCAACACAAGTGTCTTAAAATAGAAGTTCAGATAGAAAAGTTTGAACTTCACACTTACTTCTTTCAAGTACTTTGCGTAGTTACTAAGAAAAAGTGGATTCTCAGGATTGGCTTCGATCATTGTACGGTAATAGACGTCGGTGCTATCATTTCCATGATTTGAATCGCCGAATCGAGAAATTCCTCCGTCGTTTTTGTCGTATCCACCGCCACCTCCACCTTCAACCAAAACACGCGCCAAACCACCGTCTCTGGAACTGACTTCACTCTTTTCTTCGTCCAATTCAGAGAATGAACACAAAGCGGAACCAAACGACGCCGTTCTGGAACGAGAACCAAAACTGCTGATTCTGCTTTCTTCCTCGTCCTCGTCGAATTGGCGGCGGTGGAAAGGTTTCCGGTTGAGCGGCGCGGATAGATCGGTTTCCGAAAGTGCTCTAGTCATTTTGTTAACTGAACTGGAAATCGGCGATATTGAACTTGACGACGACGCAGAGAGAGTAACGGATCGGGATTTCGGGATCCGGTGAAGAATTTCCGGTTCAGGAGATGAATCCTTTAAGATTGAGTGTGGAAGCCATGGATTCATAACCGGCGTTGATGAGCTTCGTAGAAGCATTGTGATGATTTTGGTTATGGTAATGAATCAATCTGGTTTTGTTGTTCCCTCTTTGAAACCCTAAAAATCTGAGAAATTTTGAAGCATACTCATTGCTCACACAGGTCAATGAAGCACTACTTGGCTATGGAATTTAATTTTATAGAAGAAGGTAGGAATTGATCTCGACCGTTAATTATTCGTCAAGAGATCCATTCTATTTTAGCTCCAATCATGCGGATGTCACGTGAAATGGGACCCTTGGTTGAGATTTGAAGCCGTTGGATTAAATTGGACCGTGGTGATGAACGGATTCCCATTCGGTTCCCGCGTGAAATAAAAAAATCAGATGAAATATACTAAGTGGGTGGTTTTGTTGTGGATGAGTGAGAGAGAGTAGATTTTTCAAGTGTGTGACTGGTGAGGCTATGAATCGTTGGGGTCGCGTTCGAATGGGATTTGAGTTAGGACAAATGTTTATGGGTTTTGCCTTACCACCGCCCGTGGAGAATCTCATGGGTCCCTCTGAGGACATTCATGCCATTTCATCATGCAATCATGATTTCGTGATATCAGCAACCAGGAACTACATTATCACTGGCACCTGCGCAACTGAGCGGGACTCAGATATTTTGGGCCGTTGGTATTTATTTTTCTTTCTTTCCCTATTTTGCCCTCTTATCTCAAATAAGGTTAAAAGTATCTCTTATGAAATTGATGCTTCAAATAGGAAACGTTAATCATATTAATCATTAAAATTTTTTAATTGTTTAAAGCATTCATTAAATTATAAAATATTAATTAAAGTAATTTTTTTTTCAATATTTTGTTATGGCGTCGTAATTAAATATGTGATTTATTTATATCAATGTTATTTTTTGGTGACAAATTTGTTGATGAGATTTTGAGATCTTCAAAAATAAATTTTTAAGTAATTATAATTGTGTATAGATAAATTACTCTATGAAATATTTAAAATTCATAGAAAAATAATATTGATATGAGATCAACTTGAAATAGTCAAATATTCAATTAACATGCTGCATCATAATATTTAAATATAGATTGTTTTTATAACTATCTTACAATTTCAAATATGTATTTGCAAAATTTAAATATTAATTTGATTAACAGTTATAATTTGAAATACGACTATGGCTATTCACTCTTAAAAGTTTATCTTTCTTTTCCTCTTTGATCCTCTTTTTAAAGTCATTTTCTCCCTTCTAAACTCTTAAACGAATCTTACTTTTTAATTTAACGGAAAAAAATCCTAATAATCTATAATTTGACTGAAAATTAATAAATTATGACTAAAAATTGTCTCTAAAATTGTATTATTATAGTCTTTATATTAACAATAGTTTAATATAATCTCTTGAATTAAAATATTAATTATAACTTTTCTTCTATTGATATTCACATTAACAAATATTTTTTATTATTTTCTATTAAATTTATTAGTTGTAAGTAATTGTCTATCATAGTTATGTTGAAAATAAAGACCAAACTCTTAATTTTTCTGTCCTTCATTTCAATTATCAAACTAAGTTTATCTATATGCATATGGCTGCCACTGGTTGTATGGCTAACATTTTGTAGGTTCGTCCCAACGAATTGAAAGGGTTCATGCGAGCTTTGAAAATGTAGTTTTTTTTTAATAAAATGGTGTTTATGTCTTTTACAATTTGAGAACAACAGCAAAATACTCTTTGAATAAAAAGGAACAATAGATAAAAAATCTTTTTCGTCTTTTGTTCCAATTAATGCTTTCCTGTTTTCTTCGCATATAAGAGGGAAACGCCTTTTGACACGGGACCCACTAAAAATTGATGTATTTGTTTTTTTATAAATAAAATATTAAAAATATCTTGTATATAATTATGAAATTTCAAGTTTAACTTATAAGATGATCCTACTAAATTTATTAATTTTTCCGCAACTCATTAGCTAATTTTTTCGCTACACTCAAGTTAATTTAAAGTTTCACCGTTTATATAATGATTGTTGGATTATATTAAATTTTAAGTAAATAATTTAGACATTTTTCTTATTTTTACCAATTAATTCCTCTAAAAGTCAATGCATTCCATTCAGTTTAATTGCTTTTGTTAATGGCACGTCAACTCTCTAACCTATCAATTTGTTGATGGGTGGGCTAAGGTTACAAAACCTATCAACCAAAGTTGGGGTACATTTATTTGCACTCGATGGACAGATCGTAGGAAAAACCAAAATGTGTTAGATTGACTCGTATTGTCATCCCTACAAACAAATGACCAATATCAATTTTTATGTTTTTTCTATTTGATCATCTATCCTCAAATCTTATGTGGAAATTAAACAAAGCTTAAGATGTTTATAAAAACAAATTAAAAGATTATATATATATATATATATATATATATATATATATATAAATGTAGGGATCAAATTACACAACTCAATAACGTTTTAATCGATAGAATTTTATAAAATCCACCATTAGATTTAAAAATTAATCATATAAAGCTTTTATGAAATACACCGTTGGATTGAAAAACTATATCATATAGATCACTCATGTAAAATTTTACAAAAATATAAAATAACTTGATATATTATTGAGATGCATCAAAATTAATGTCTTATATATTTTTATTAAATGTCGTTAATCTTTATGAGTATCGATCATCAATTAAATAATTTTAAATTTGTGCAAAATTTTACATGAATAGTTTATATAATATTAATTTTCAATTAAATGGTGTTCTTTTGTATATATATATATATATGTGTGTGCGCGCGCGCGCGCGTGCGTGTGTGTGTTTATGCTATAGGTGGTCCATCATAGATTAAAACGTAAAAGTTTTTCAAACACACTAATGGCAATTGATGACACTCATTAGAGGTACAAGTTATCTGTATTTTTTTACAAGAGAGACAGACCCAATAAAAAAAAATGAATATGTTTTTAAAATTTAACTCATCTCTAATTGACACCAACCAACGTCTCAATCATAAAGACAATGACAGCTCTTAAATTATACTTCCGGAAAAAATATCGTCGATTGTGTTAGAATTTCAAATAACTTTTAAATATGGTCTACCTTAGAATTTCATATATATATATATAGGAAACATATAAAATGAGATGAGTTTTTGTTAGAAATGATGTTGAAAACAATAAGAGGTAGTTGGTATCGATTGAAAAAATAAGAAAGTCTCATAATGGACGAGAACGCACACAAATTGACCACTACAATCTAAACTTAGAGATTTCCGCGTGTGAATGATTAATATGAGAGATATATTGTTGTAATATTAGATAAAGTTTTTAACGATAAGAAGTTTTCAGTTAATTTGCAACATTAGATAAAAAATTTCAGTTGAATTAATTGTTATTTCAAATAACTAATGGTGTGAACAAAATATAATTTAAAGACTAAATCAAGATAAAATAAACTTAAAAGAGTTAACCAAGAGAATTAAATTAAACTTAAAAGAAGTATTTTTGCGCAAACTTTGTTTTTTTTTTTACACTCAAACAATTTGCTTCTTTTTTTCTCGAAATTCACTTCAAAATCAAATTCGCATTCGCATTCGCATTCGCATTCGTTCTTCTTCCTCTCATGGCTACTGTCGTCTTCATACAAAAAATTAAAGGTGTTGTCTTTTTGTTTTAGAAACACCCCCTTTAGTTGTCTTCTGTGTAGATAGCACTAATTGAAATCATTAAGTCCACTCAATTGAATTCATTACTTCATTAGCGGCAAGTGTATATACATTATGAAATTTTGGAACTTTCTTAAATGAAGCTTTCCCACCTTTAAGATTTACACCATTATTTTTTTAGGTATCGTCCACCATCTCATGTCTCATCCCAACATAGTCTTCCTTTTCCAACCTTTTAATATTGAAGTTACTGTTACCATCCATCCATGAGGCGACCTAGGAGTAGCCACAAAACCAAACCGGTTAAAGTAAATAAATCGTTTATTTCATCGGAGTACTTTGATTTTTTCTCTCATCTTTCACAATAAAATAGTGCTTTCAGTTAATATGTGTCTTCCATATATATATATATATATATATATATATATATATATATATATATTAAAGATATTTAGAATATCTTGTTTGTATTTTATATCTTGTATTTTTTCTTCTCTTTTGCTTTTCACACTATGTATGTTTTTTTTTATCTTTAGTCAAAGAAAAAAACTCTCCCTCCAGTGATTTTTGAATTTTTTATTATTTTGTAGTAAAAATTAAACAATCTCATATAATTAAGAAAATAAGTAACTGATTTTTTTTTTATTGTAAAGATGATAACTTTATTAAGTTAAAAAAAAATAAAAAATAGGAGAGGGGCTGCTGCAAACTTACAGCATAGAAACAGAAAAGAAAAAAAAAAAAAGGAAGAAAATCAAATTGCATGAATGTTTATTAAATATATTATTATTTTTAATTAGTCCCATAAAATTAAGGTACTACACCAATTATAATTTTACAACAAAAATATAAATTATGATAGTTCCTTTTCGAGTTCGATTAAGCACACTCCATTTCCACATCTTTGCTGCCAGTCACACAACCTTGCCACAAATCATATTCTACATCAATTTAATTGCAACTTTGCCACATAATTTTAGTCTACTTTGCTGCACAATTTTAGGCCTGTATTGTCTACGAAGTAAATCTATACAGTGTGCGATGCATAGATTTTTCCAAATTTTTATAATTTTTACTTTTGGGAAAAATTTATTTGTGTTAGTGTTTTTAGTCTTTACTCTTTTTTCAAAAGAAAGTAACTAAACTTAAAGAAGATATTTTGTTTTGTCACACGGTTGATTTCTAATTCATAATATTGTGTTGTCACACGGTTGATTTCTAATTCATAACTTTATAATAAAAAAGTTATAGTTGAACTTTTCAAATAATAGACTTGAAATTTTATTTCATTCTATCATAAAATTTCTAAAATAAAATGAATGTTCCGTTCTATTTCGCTCTATTTCGTCCATTTTAAAATATTCAAACATAGTTTAAGAGATAAAAAATGTAATAAATAAATTTAAGAGACTAAAAACGTATTTTTTTTATAAGATAGTATTTTATTCATTGAACAATTTTAAATTAAATTAAACTAATTTACATATTTTTAATATGAATAACTTTAATTTTTATTTTATTATTTTTCATTTTTTAATTATATTAAAAAACACAATTACCCTTGTTTCAATAATTTTACATTTTCTTATGATATTATGTTGATTTTTAATTCAACCTCACTTCAAGATAACTTTTTAATTAGAGAAACATAAGGTAAAGTGTCGTGACCATTATCTATATGATCATGTTGACTAATCATACATTTTTGTTTTTGAGTTTTGAAAACTGCTTTAAAATTAATTTATGCTACCGAATATATTACTGAGTTGAATCGCGGACTAGATCACTCTCTTTAAGACGTTTCGCGACACTACCCAAATTGTGTAAGACAGACTACCAACTACGAAGTTCTTAGGATAAAACAGACAAGACAAATTGTATCAGAGTTCTACTGTACGATAGAAAACTATTCTAGAATTATACCTTCGATATAAGTAAAGACTACGGCACACTAAAAAATCAATTGAACTACGACATAAAAACTACTCTAAAAGGATAATGGTATTAAGACCACTCAAAAATCGACAGAACTACGACAACCACTTTAAAAATCGAAAGAACTACGGCATGACAACCGCTCTAAAAATCGAAGGGACAACAGTACAAAACTGCTCATAAATATCGAATCAAACTCACATATGTTTTCTATCTAATGTAAAACTTTACTATTTATAAAATTAAAAATTATTCAAAATATGAGAGTTTCCAATGTAAAATTTAAACAATTTTTAAATTCACATATGTTATGTTCTAACATACATTCATTTAAAACATTATATGATTATGTTACTAATGAGTGCTCTCAATGCCATTTTATGGTCAGGGTTTAATCTTTAATGTGTATGAGTTGGGTAAACTCTACATGTAATTGGACTGATTGTTTAATCTTTATCCTCATTGTTTTTCCGGCTGTAGGCCCAGCATGCTTTTAATTAATTTAATTAAAAAAAAAAAACACTATACAGTCATTTATGATATATTGTCTTTTTATTTTTATTTTGTTCATCAAATGAATTCTAAAAGTCTTGCACTCCCAAAAACTAAACTAACAAACAATTTTAATTTGTAACTTATTTGCCGATAACATAAGAATATTTAAGTTAGAAACACCTTTTTCTTTGCTAAGTAGTAAATTAATTCCAAGGTTGAAAAGAAGTATCCGTGTTAGATACGATTTTTCCGAAAATGTTATATTTATATATGTTTTTGCAATAAGTATCCGTGTTAGATACGATTTTTCCGAAAATGTCATATTTATATATGTTTTTGCAATTGGTGCACTTTGTGTTTTTCTGATATGTTGAGCTCTTACACAAGTTTGGATGAGTCATTCTTGCTCATTGTGTTCTTAAACTAAACTAGACATTAACTCACGCGTTGCGCGGTAAAATTTAATATATTATTAATATAAAATAATAATATATAAATTAAAAGTAATATTGTTTTTATTTTAAAGTAAAATATACTAAAACATTTATGTGTTAAGAGGTAAATATATTTTTGAATAACTATATATAGGTTAATTTAGTTTATTTTAAATGAGAAGGTAAAACCTTGTTGATTAATACACTTCATGCAACATATATCAAAATATGATCTTATTAATAAGATTTTGTCCATGTCTTTAACAATTTTTTCTACTTATAATTTGTTTATTCAAGCCTATTTTTTCTTTGAAGTGTTATTTTCAATGATATATTTGTTAAAGTTCGATATTTCTTTATCGTAAAAGTTGTATATTTAACTATAATATGTTATTCATTTTATATTAGTTTAGAAACATTATATTTTTAAATTTTTTGTACTTTTTGACATTTTCAATTTTACAAATTAATCATAGAAATTATTTTATATAAAAAATTGGTTAACATCAAACTAATTATGTGTATAGTTAAATAGGATAGTCAACTTCAATGAAAATGTGAATATAGATTCACAAAGAGGTGTATAGCTTTGATCAGTAGTTGGATAAAGTATATACCAAATACTTCTTACGATAAAAATTACACTCCCTAAGTTTTTGGCAAACAATAGTTAATGTTGTCTTACTCAAAGTAATTGACAATAGAGTATAACTATGTATACACCAATTCGAAAGTGAATTGCTCAACTTAACATTAAAAAACGAACAACTTCGCATGTCCCTCAATGTTTTCTTTATATACTATAAGAATTCATAATAACTTAGTAGAGAATAATTATTGTGTGGATATAAGAATTTGAACACACACATAAAAGAAAAATAATAATTAAATAATATATAGTTTTAAAATAATTAAAAGAAATATAAATTTTGTGCGTGTGACCAAATAGTGTGTCCAAATTCTTGTTTCTACACAAGAATTACTTCTTAGTAGAACAACTTGTCATCGTGACTCAAAAAATTAATAAATTTAAGTATGTAGAGATGGATAAATTTTAGTAAAGAAAACTTTGCCGATAAACTCTAAGTTGTAAAAATGAAATGTAAACTTTTGAATAACTAATATTGTGTATAAGTGTATGTTTGAATTGGTGGTGAATTTAGAAAATTCACCGTAATTTTGTTTAACATTTAAAGAGTAACTTTTGTTAAAATCTACGTAGCTCTGTAAATTTGTCAATCCAAACATGTATTAAATGATAATGTGTGTCATAGTGTGTACTATATCATTCATGAGTAGTAGTTTGTTAAAAACAATATTTATAACAGTATTCAAAATATTGCAAAAATTATTCGCGTACGCAAATATAGCTGATATATATATATACAAAGTAAAATAGAAATTTCTTCATGCTCAAAAATCTTAAATAATAATAATTTTTTTTAAATAGTAAAAATGTTATTTACACAAAACTCTAAAATTTGATAAAAAAAACTAGGTGTGAAATTTGTATTTAAACATCAAGTTAGTACTATAATTGCAAACCAATTCTATATCTAGTCTTTTGTACATGGAGCAATTTCAATTACATTAACTATTGTTTCATCTAATTAATTAGATTATGAAATAAAATTTTCAAATAATTATTTTCCATGATGAAGAGATATCAAGACTGAGTTACCAAAAATTATAGGCAAAAAAAGTTTGTTGATGTTTAAGACATAAGAAATTTCAAGTAGTGAAATGGTCAGAAGTAATTCATTTCCAAACAACTATCTTTAGTATTCTTCATCTTTATTTTATTTTGATTATGATATGTGTTTTTTTAATTATAAAAAGAAAACAAAATGCTAGCATTCAATAGCTTAGGAAAATACTCACCTCCTATATATGGTTTTCAACAATAATGACAACAGAGGAACAATGTTATTAAAACATTTGTGGACTAAGAATGTGTCACATGTTGAAATGAGTATGATTTTGTTGCATTTTATAATGTCTTTATCCACTGATAATTGACTTGAATCAAACGCAAGAGGGTGATTGAAAATCAACTGATGAATCTTTATGTGTGATAAATAATGCATGGAAGATATTGAGTTGTTTGTTCTTTTTTATATGAGTTATTGAAATGAAAAGTTTGATAAGTGATCAAAGCCTTTAAGTGTATTGATTAGAGTTAAAGTTGTTAAATGTATGAAATAATTGTATTTGAATGAGCAAATGAAAGAATTTGCTTTATATTTGGTGAAACAAAATATAATGAAAGCAAAATATGAAAGAAGTAGTGTAATTTTAAAAGTGGCACATTATAATTTTTGTGAGTTAGCAAATTTTAAAATATGTGACGTTTATATAGATGAGTTGTGGCCTTAGAAATCGGAGCTTTGGTTTAATATATTACTAAATTCCAAGTGCTCTCCGTAAACATCAAGAGGCGAATGGCAAGTACAGTCCACACTTCATGCATTTGCATTAAAATTGAAGGGTCAAAATTTCATAATTCAATAATTTGATCAAACAATTATTAAATACGGTTAATTTGTTGAGTTTTCACCGACTTTATATATAGAGCATCACATGTATCATTCTATCGATATACAAATATTCTGAACACGTGGTATCCTACATTTTTAAGGAACCGACATATGTATTGGATACATATGGTATCTAATACTCATTTTGTATTTATACATCATAAAAAATATCAATTAATTGTTTGATTTTTGATAAGACAATTTAAAAAATACATTTTATTTTATAATTCCAAATACCAAATTTAAATTGAAGAGTTTGATTTTAACTGGCACGGTTATCCCAATGCTAAATAAGGGACGGCGGTGTTGCAGTAGAAATTAAAAGGAAGCGGTAGACTTGTTTGTTATTTCTCCTCTCTGACTCTCTTCTCTTGTTGTTTGTTGTTGAAGCTTCACTTCACTTGAATTCAAATTTCTCACATGCACGGGTTTCTATCCTTTCCACTTTTCTAGAATATTCCAATTCTCTTCTCATCTCAACTGTTTCCCCCATCCTTCATCTTTTTTTCATCACAGCAAGCTATAGTTTGATTTTCGAGCATCGCGTTCCAGATTACTCTTCCTCTTATAGTTAAAACTGAGTAAGAAACTCGACCTTGATTTGTAGCTATTAACAATTTCGCGTTGGAATTCACGAGTCAATTTGTTTTTCTAGGTCATTTCTTTGAATTTCGAATTGGTCACTATGAACTGTAAATGATCGTTGAAAAATAATATGAAGAAAGTGAGGAGAAAGATCGGAAAGTATGAAGTTGGTAGAACTATTGGCGAAGGTACATTCGCTAAGGTTAAATTTGCAAAAGACTCTGAGACAGGGGCGAGTGTTGCTATTAAAGTCATGGCTAAGACCACCATTCTCAAGCACAAAATGGTTGACCAGGTCCCAATTTTTTCATTTTCTAAAGCTATGAGAAAAATATGAATTTCAATTTCAACTATATTGCTAATAGCATTTATGTTTTGGATCATGCTTGATAGTTTATTGATGTTAGTGTTCCTGGCAATTCATATTGTTGATAAGGCATGAGGTCTACTCTTGCTTTAAATGTTTACTAAATGAAATTTTTAATGGAAATAAATGATAATAACTTAAAGTAGAGATAAAGAGCATGATCATTATACCTGAGATCATGCTTGGTTGCTTGGTTGGATTTCGTGATTTATAAGGAATGAAATGAGATGGAATATTACAATCTTGTGTTTTGTTTGGTATATAAGAGAATCCATGGATGACTCCATTCTGTCTATGTTTAGTATGGTATATGGTATAATTGATTAAAAAGAAGAAGAAAAGTAATGTGTTTTCAAAAAAAGAAGAAGCTAATGTATGATTTTTATGTTGGACTGGCATTATTTTGGGTCTAATAAAACACGGATTGGTCCCAAAAGGATTTTGGGAATAAAACAAGTGAGTTAGATGGGTTGAGCCATTTTTACAGCTATTTTTGGGTAAAAGGATATGTATTCCTTCACTTTTGCGATCAAATACTATTTCCATGATTGCAGGAATGCTCATTTAATTCAACATGCTTTAATGGTTTGTTTTAGAATCATCATAAGGCAAAGCAACTAGGCTAAATGATGAAATTATATGTCATTTCAGTTAAGCTAAAAAATCTAAGAGAACATTAAAATGCTATAGGAGTATACATTAGTCTATTAATGCATTCACAAAGTTATAAACCAACACAAATATGGCTGCATGGTGGTTACAACTGTTTATGGAGCTGAAAGCTGACAGTAAAATTTGCAGTAGAGGTGGAAATACATAGCGAATCTAGTGTGTAATTGTTATACAATAATTTTGTCTCTTTTCATCCAGTAAAATCTGAAAAGCATTTTGTAACGACGCTGCCTGTTAGTGGATCTTATGTTGAATATTTAGTCAAAGTCCTATTTCTATCTCTATGTGCCTGGCTCTGCATTTATGCAGAATGATTATGTATTTTGTTATAGTCAATACTTATCATAATTATTTCCTCCTTTTCGCTATTAGCTTTTCTAACTGCAAAGTTGAAACATGCTACAGATTAAAAGAGAGATATCCATTATGAAGATTGTCAGGCACCCTAATATAGTCAGATTGCATGAGGTGTGTATACATATCCCAATACACAATGGAGTTTCATCGCATTTCTTTCTTTTCATATTGTGTTTCTCACGTTACTTACAAAATTTAGGTTTTGGCCAGCCAGAACAAGATCTACATAATCCTGGAGTTTGTAATGGGAGGAGAGTTATATGATAAAATTGTAAGATTTTTCATGCTTACATTATACGAGATATATTAAAGGTCTATTCTTCTACACTTCGATAGTTCCCAAGTCTGACATTGACGAGACACTAACAAATTACTGTCAGTGGTTTGATTAGGCAGATATTAGATTTTGTTTTATATTTATATTTACAATTGTACCCCTTCTGGATCTGTAGGTTCAGCAGGGAAAGCTTTCTGAAAATGAGTCTAGGCGCTACTTTCAACAACTTATAGATGCTGTTGCTCATTGTCATAAAAAGAGCGTGTACCATAGAGACTTGAAGGTGAAAGACAAGATATACTATATATGGTCATTATAATGTTTTTGCTGTAATTGCTTTAACCAAGTTATGTTTTTATCTTGATCTATTCTTTTTTCTTTCTTTTAATAGCCTGAAAACCTTCTACTCGATGCTTATGGAAATTTGAAGGTTTCTGACTTCGGATTGAGTGCATTGACTAAGCAGGTAAGAATGTACTCTAGTCATAAGCGAAGATGCCAGAACATAATTTATTTTCTTAAGAAAAAGAATATATTGGTTTTATTTTCTTCAGAACTAATGTCTTTCTTTTTCTCTCTACCTCTCTCTCATTCTCTCTCTTATAGGGTGATGACCTTCTTTACACCACATGTGGAACCCCAAATTATGTTGCCCCTGAGGTAAAATTGATTATACACAAGTCTAATGCCATTCTTAATTACTAGGATCAGATTAATGGTAATATAATTCTCTGCATCAATTTTTAGTCATGAACAAATAATTGGGGATGAAATAGATCTATACTATTGATGTCCTATGCATTGCACAGAACTTCGCTAGAACCTAAAATGGCATAGACTATGAGAGATATTTTAAAAAGGAGGATGTACACAATTGAAATATAATTTGAATTTGAAAGGTTAAAAGAGATAAACTAAGGGCACAGGTCATTTTTTTAGGCAGAGTAAAATAAGAAATTAATCACTTCCAGTAAGACTCATCTTCAACTCAGTTCACTTTTTATACATTTATCATTTGAGATTATGATTATTGTATTTTTCTCATCTCATGACATTGATATATTCAATTTGTAAGCACAAGGCAAGATAGTTACTTCAGGTAGTAATTTTGTCTGTGACGAGTTGCATGCTTCTTCTAATAGATATACATATGAGTTAATTTACAATTGATTTTTCTCTTAATTGAATTACAGATGTAAAAATATCATTTGTACGTGCTCTAAGGTATAAATTTTGTCCGTGACAAGTTGCATGTTTTTTCTAAGAGATATACATGAGTTAATATACAATTGATTTTTCTCTTAATTGAATGATTTACAGATGTAAACATATCATTTGTACATGCTCTAATTTCTTACTAAAATGATTCCTTGTAGGTGCTCAGCAATCAAGGTTATGATGGTGCAGCAGCTGATGTATGGTCATGTGGAGTCATTTTATATGTTCTAATGGCTGGATATCTTCCTTTTGAGGAGGTAGACCTTCCAACGTTGTTCAGAAGGGTAATATCTGCCTTTCCTTTATAACCTCTAAGTAGAAACCAAAAAGAGCTAGAAAGAAGAAGGAAAATGTCAGTAATGAATGTACTATAGATAAAAGAAAACTAGTGGAAAAAACATGATGTTGTAATTATAAGTAATCAACAATGGTAGCATCATAACCATATTTTACTACTCTTTTTTATTTGCATTTAAAATCTTGAACCGACCCTTGTCATAGAAAAATCTCTAAAAAAATTAAGAAACAAGGATATTAGCACTCATCTAGTAGTTAAAGTATGGGTGGCAACTTCCTTTGTAAATAAATATACAAATGAATTGCTAAGTCAACACAGTTCCATTGGTGACAGTAAAATTTCCAAATTGAAGAAAAGGTCCAGTGACTTTAATCTCTCTTTGTTGTATCATCCATACCTAGTAGTTCCTTACGTGTTGTATTGTATAATATGAATGGATAAGACACATGGTTTTTATGCTTATGCTTATTATCTAATAGAGCTTCTTAATAGTGAAAACTTAATTGATCCTCCTATATTTCTTGTTAGACACCATTAGGAGCCTTTTCTAAGTGTGCTGAATGTTTATATGAGGAGCGTGCTGCTGGTTAATAGTCAGCTGTTAACTTTTGCTCTTGATTTTGATGTTGTTTTTTCATTTTGTCATTTGTACTTGTAGATCAATGCTGCAGAATTTGTTTGCCCATTCTGGTTTTCTGCTGGCGCAAAGACATTGATACATAAAATTTTGGATTCGAATCCTAAAACAGTGAGTAGATTGATTCATTTGTGGCCATTTATTATAGACTCTAGTGCTTACATGCATTCGTTATGGTCTGAAGTGCATTTCTCGCTGATTACCTTGACACATTTTTATTATTATACACACTTTTTTTTTTATAAGCTTTTATTATATGGAAGTTAAGTCCACGAGTTCCTATTACCTATGTAAATGTAAGACTATGCAATGTACTCTAAACAGGTATAATCAATTTCTTTGAATTTATTTTTTTACTCCTTTTCCCATCTAGGGAACATAAAAATTGCAAATATTCAAAAAATAGACAAGCTTAAATTTTTTTCGTATTAAAGGATGCAAGTAATGATCCATTTCACAGTCTTCGTGTATTTTAATGTTTATTTAAGGACACATGATTTTTTCTGATACTTAAATAATTGAATTTTCGCATACATAGATTTATGGATAACATATGCTTCTGCCTTTGTATATCATCTCCTGTCCAATTAAGTATGTTAGTATCAAGATTTGCTCTTATCTGTGAAATTCTACTGATTGCTGCAAAACTTACAATTTCAATATTATATTCATAATAAATTATGATATAATTATATTAAATGCAGCGAGTGAAAATTGAAGAAATAAGGAAAGATCCATGGTTCCAGAAAAACTATTCTCCTGTGAAACTAAGGGAAGATGAGCAAGTGAATTTGGATGACGTTCAGGCTGTTTTTGATGATATTAAGGTCTGCTGTTGCTTTTTGTTCTTTTGTTTAATTTATACAAACAAAACTTGTTTTTGCAAATGTATGTGCTTGTCCTTTCTTACATATCCATACATAGATGAAAAGGTGTACTGCAAATACAACGTGTGTATACGAAATATATGAGTTAACATGCAAACAGTGTGAACATATGTGAAGAATAATTTCACGAAGGCTCTGATATTGATAGATCACTGAAAAATAACAATATAATACGTTGTTGAAACAGGTTTTAAATTTCTGGCCAAGAATAATAAGACATGCTCAAATTAATATTATATGTTTGTGATTAATGAATAATTCATTATCTTTATACAGAAATATTTAAATATCTGTCTCTGCTTATGCTTAAAATATTGCTACAAAATCGCTTTTGATTACAACAAGGACATCACATGAGGTCAGAAATTGCTTTTGCTTTTCATTACTGTAAGGGAACTGCCCTCATGGTCAATCACATTGATAGGAACCAAATATGGACTGTAACTTGTGATAAATGGAAAGAATTCCTTCCAACCAGAGGTTGAATCCTCTCTACAACTAACAAAGTGATGCAGTGTTTTTTAAAACTGAGAAAGAGATTGAAATGGAGTAGTGCTTACAGGATCGAACACAGTCGGGAAATAAGCTGAAAAACAAGAAGAAAATCCTTGACTGAGGTGAATGAGGACCTGCTCCTTATTCAGCCTAGTAAACACATCTGAAAACCCACTCTGAGATGGTCTACCTTGTTCACCAAAGTCCCTTATTCTATTAGCGTTCCCTACCCTTTTCTCTGTATCTTCAGCCCAATCCCTTCTTGACAGCTGTCCATTCTATTAGCTCCTCCACTTCTTCTATAACAGAACTCCCCTTCTCCATTATGCCCCTATCCCTTTTCTTCCTTCTATACACTTTGATTGGAGGCCCAATTGAAACGGGCTCATAACACATTTTATTCAGATAAGATCTGTCAAATTTTTCAAAAACATTTTCACTTCATAAGGAATTAGGATATTTATCAAAAAGCTTCTGCAACTTTATGTGCCAATTATACAGTTATTGAAGAATGCAAAGGAAAATCAACTACTTCTAGGAATTTTTTATGTAGATAATAAGTTTCGACACAATTGTAAGAACATCATTTAGTCTTATAAAATGTGTTATAGCAGTTGGCATGCATGAGTGCTGTCAAGAGGTTAGTACATATTAAAGACAACACCTATAAGATTTATGTTCTTTGGTACTCATTCAGTTGTGGTGCCTTGATTCTCATTTTGAGCATTTAAATTGTTGCACTAGTTATCCAAAAGTAGCATGCATCTCATTTGCTGATATGAGATAGTCTGCCAATTTTTACTGTTTTACAGGATCAGTATGTTTCTGAACGGTCAGAAATTACCGAGGGAGGTCCTTTGATAATGAATGCATTTGAGATGATAACTTTATCACAAGGGTTGAATCTTTCACCATTATTTGACAGGCATCAGGTATTGTATCAATTCCATTTTCTTGCTCTACAATATCACATTCCAATCCCTTTTTTTGTGTCTCTGGCTGTCATGTAACTTCAGTACTTACACCTACCTGGGTGTGGGTGGGATCAGAGGACATCAGATTTCATGTTAGGTTTGAGACATCCTGTTCATCACTATTCTTTTGCTGTTTGAACAGGATTACGTAAAACGGCAGACTCGTTTTGTTTCACGTAAACCAGCAAAAGTTATAATTTCATCGATTGAAGCTGTTGCAGAGTCAATGGGTCTTAAGGCTCATTCTCGCAATTACAAGGTATGACTTTGCAATACATACTTTACAAATTAAATGAGGGATTATATTAGGCCAATGATGCTTAAGCTGATAGTACCTTGTACTGTGACTTATAAGGAACTTTCCACATAATTCATTGATAGAAACTAATTTTGTGATTAAATCCTGCTGTCATCAGATGTCACTTTAATCAATTTTGTTTGTGACTGCTGCTCTATTTTAGCAGTAGTTAAATTACTCTCTATTGTCTGTTCTGCCATATTAGCCAACTTACATCTGAAATGAGAAATAGTATCTTCTTGATTACACTTTGGCCTTTAATGAGGCATTCCCTAAGCACAGATAGGTGGTTCAAGAGAAATGATTGTTGGGTGGTTTGATATTTTAGACTCGGTAGATATTTTTCTAATTGATCCCAAAATGAAATGTATGGTAATATTATCTGACTTTCAATTTTTTCCATTGGTTCTTTAAAAATAATGTCCTGACAGATGAGGATTGAAAGAGTTTTTTCAAATAATGTTGGACAATTTGCAGTGGTCTTGGAGGTAATTTGTTTTTTATTTTGTTGTATATATATATTTTTTGGTATGATTTTTTTTCCTTCTGTATGAGGCCCTAATTAAAATCATCTTCGTATCTTGCCAAAAGGTGTACGAGGTCGCACCATCCCTTTTCATGGTAGATGTTCGAAAGGCAGCTGGGGATACTCTTGAGTATCACAAGGTTAGCTGTTTTTGCATATATCTGCATTTTAACATCTCAAAACAAACAAAAAAGCTTACAACCTTTGCCATGGTTATCACTAAAATGAAATAGCTGATTCTAAAAGGAAGAAGGACCATTTGCCATCACACACACAAACATGCTTTGTGATTTTATTTCTTACCAATATTTCTATTCTAATTGATTCAGGACTTTTTTAAAAGAGGGTAAAAACTAATTTAAGACCGTTAATTTGCTCTAGACACCAAAATACGATTTGTTAAAGCAACATGGTGTATATAGCTATTTTTAGTCATACTTTAGATGGAGAAATTTTTTGTCTTGGGTTAATCACAAGATTCACAACTACTGTAGGTTGAGTATGTATTCCCATGTTCAATGTCAGTCTGATAGTTTGTGCTCAATGGGGCTGAAATTTAGATGGCCAAGATTTATAGATTCTTATAACTCTTGATTTTCTTCTGGTTTTCTTAAATTTTATTTCAATCCTATATTCTTTCTTGTCCTCTCTTTTTACAAATTTTGTATAATTGAATTGAACCTAATTTTGTACCTTGAGATGAGAGGAACTTGGGAATATTATCATGCGACGATGATAGTATTTTTGTTTGCATGCTTGAATACCAAGTACTTAGCTATAGCTACCCCACCTTATTCATCATACCTTCACATGGTTGAAGAATATAGATTAAGGAGACGCTAAATTGGAAACGGTCGCACTCAAGATCTAAGATAAGGAGAGAAATAAAGATGTTTAGGTAGAAGTTGCAAGGTTAGCTAGTCTGTCTTTGGGACTTACATGGACTCACCCAATTCCTAATTGGAATGAGCCTACAAATGGTTTTAATGGTTAGAGTAGAACTGAGCCTTTATAGCTAATGTTTATTGGACAAATACTACTAATAACCTTACGAACACTGGTTAGGAAATAAATAAAAATAACAGTACTATTTATTAAAATAATTAAACTTTAGTTATAAAGGCATTAAATATTGAACTTTTATTTGTAAAATAATATTTTTTAACTAGTACCTTCAATTGTAAAAAAAAAAAAAGTTAGTGCCGTGAGAGCATTTGCTAGAAAAGCCATGTTATCCTTTATATTATACTTGGGTTGCATTAAGTTATCTACAAATTCAATTTTCCTATGATTCCTATCTAACATATTAGTTTTCCGATCACCAGCTTCTCAAATGTTTGTGTACTTATAAGTGCATAAGTATTTATATCTGCATGCATATGAATTGACATTAACATCTTTTTGTTCTCTTGCAGTTTTACAAGAGCCTTTGTGCGAAACTAGAAAGCATTATTTGGAGACCGGCAGAGACTACTTCAGATTCTGGTTTACTTCGACAATTGACATTCTGATCCAGTTCCTGCACGTATGATGTAAATCTAAATAAATGAGCACTAAAAGATGCAGCTGCTCCCCAGGGTAATTGGAACTGGCATGCTTTGCAGCTATATTCATAATGCAACGTACACTTTATGAAACAAAGTATACCGAAATGGGTGTCGCGGTCAAATTAGAGCATGCATGGCTTGGTTTCTTAGGTGTGAAGGAAAGAAAATATGAATTGCAACGCTTCCTGTAACGAACCTAAGCTACAGTTGTATAATAAATAAATTGAATATTTGGTTTGAGCGGAAATCGTATAAAGTGTAATTATTAGAAACAATAAATTGTACCAGTTTGGTGTTATTAGAAACAATAAATTGAATATTTTGGTTTGGGCGGATATCGCCTACAGTGTCTACGTTAAAATTTGAAACTGTATTCTCCCCTTTTTACAAGCATGACTGATTTAGTCTAGTTAGTGAGAATAGGTCATATTTCCGACCAAACCAATTTTTTTTAAACAGTGGAGTCGAAAATTAAAAAAAAAAAGTCTATTGGTAATTCAGGACAATCCGATTTTAGTGGTTTTTTGAGAAACTCTTGTGGTGGTTGGATTACAAATTTTGCAGAAAGTTGTAGTTTCATTTTTAATATTAATGATGAGCTTCAAACTATTTCTCACAGTGTTGATATTGCTTGGAGTCATGGTTTCATAAATGCGATTTGCGAGTTTGATTCTCAAATGTCTATGAGGTTTATTAAAGAGGGTGTGTCGTATACTCATCCTTATGCGCCATTGGTGGATTGTATTCAATCTTTGATTTATAAAGAATGACAACTTGTCTTTGTGCACACCTTAGGTAAATGAGATACTACTGTTGATTGACTTGCTAAATGAGAGTATCATTTGTTCATGATATCAGAATGTTTTATGTTTGTCTCTCTCCTTTGGTTAATATTTGTTTAGAAGACTCCATGAGAATTCAATTCCTAAGAGTTTAGTTTTTTTTTTTTTTTCGTTTGTTTGTATTTATTTTTCATTTATAAAAAAAAAAAGTAATGCTAAATTACAGGCTAATTGGACTGAACAAAATTTAACACCATATAGAAAATACAAAATATTATTGGAGCGTTTATACAAATAGTTAAAACTTAAAGTAACTTTTAGTCTTCCACTTTTAATCTATTTTCGATTTCTTAGTTCTCATTCAGATTTTGACCAAATTTTACAGAGTTGACAATTTTGACTCTACTCAACATTTTAATAATTTTATTTTTGAATAAATACTCAATTTGTCTCAGATTTTGTTAATCTGTATCAACCTAGTCTCGCACTTAGTCATTAATTCCACAATAGTCCTAGACTTTTTTACGCCGTTTCGCAAATTAGTCTCTGCGTCAATATGAATTAACTAACAAAGTTAACTCTGGTGAACTGACACGTTAACTGTCACGTAAGCAAATCTTGGAGACCTATTTGACATTGTTTAAATGCATAAAGTAATGCTATTTGACATTGTTTACATACCAAAGTTAACATAAAATAATTATTTAAGTTAGTTGTTAATAATAATTTTGACTGTAATTGTTATGAATATGAATGTAATAGATGTAATGATTTAATATTTATTTATTTTTGTGACTTCTCGCAGTGAATTTGAAAGAGTACAAAAGGTTTTTTTTAAGGTGAGACAAAGAAAAAAAAAATTTAACTTGGTGTATTATAAATAATGATTTTCTAATTTTAAATAATCAATTTAAAAATATATTAAAAGTGTTGCTTCCAATGATAATTATTTCAAATTTTATCATCTTCATTAACAAAAAAAAAAAAAAAAAATCAAATAAACGAATCTCTCTCACGCTTTGTGTTTAAGTATGACAGTGTTCACAGAGAGTGGAAAAACGAAGAACTCATTGTGAAGAACTTTAACAGTCATCTTTTTGGTAAGAAACCAGTTACTGTCTTTGCACTCAGATATAATTCCTCATTTCAATTGTTATGCTTGTACGTGTTAATATGCAAGTACGCTTTTATGTTATATGAAGCAAATGATTAATGAATTATTCGGTGGATTTAATTTTGGTGTGACATGAGAATAGATTATTATGGATTTTATGGGTATTAGACTATTGAGTGAGAATGTTGTGATTGTATTGAAAAACGGGAGTGTGTATGCGGCGATTGAGGTTGGTTTGGATTTAAGGGTTAGGGTTGAAGGCATCTTGTGTTGATGAAGATCATTAAATTTGAAAGCATGAACAATTGAGAGCAACACATGGCTGCTTGAGAAATGAGATATGGAGATAGATGGGTTTATTTGATTTTTTTTTTTTATAAAAAAAATACAATAATATTAAAATGTTGAGTCAAATATTACTTGGTGCTAAAATTATCAACTCTGCAAAAATTGAATGGGAACTAAGAAAAATCAAAAGGGTAAAAGTGGAGAACTAAACATGCGTTTAATTTAGTTGTGTGGTGACTAATATTAATTTACATTCAAAAATTAGATAAAAGTGAGTTGAATATAAAATAATTTATATTTTTATATATAAGTAAAAGTGAATTCAATTATAAATTTCAACGCAAAAATTGTATTTAAATTCAAAAATTATAAATTTTAATTTTAAGTTATAATCAATTTTAAATACAAAATTAATTATGTTCAAAAACATAAACATGCTAAAATCAATTTTATTACTTTATAAATAATTTTAACCCTTCCAAAATTAAAATACTAAAATTGCTCAGAAAAAACTTAGGAGATCCGAATTGCACAATTAGAGGGATCAAAATACATTTTATTCTACAATTAATTTGTGTAAGAAAAATCATTTAACTAATAATGTCTAAAGATTGAGCAACCGTTTCATATATAAAAAAAAGAAAAAAAGATTGGGCAACCTTCCCGGTAAAAAAAAAGATTGGACCGCCATCCTTCTACTCAAGGAAAAGAAATGTTTTTGTCATTTTAATTGCTGACTAAACACTACCCTAGAAGTATATAATTCATCTTTTCCTAGGTTTAATTATTGGAACCAACAATTGATTTTCTGATGGACTTATTCAAAAGAATGTCGACAACGAAAATTGTTTTCAGTTCAAAGTTGGTTGCAAGGAGTGATGCTTCTTTCTCAGTCACCATTGATTTATTTTGACCAAATTAATTAATGCTTGCCAAGTTCTCTGTACAATTTACCTACCTTGTTTTTTTCGCTAAAGCAGTAAAACACAGATCATAGAGTTAGGAAGGTAGTTTGGTTGTCTTTGTTGCCTTGGCAGATTACATTCTTGAGCATGCATCGGTGTCCTTGTTTCCTTGGAATCAGAGTTATACATAAGTAAATAGAGAGATTAAAAGTAAATAAACAAATTAATCTTTTAACATTTGTTGTTAGAGACCATGAGGTGATATGTTATTTAGACATCTCATTTTACGCGAGCATGGAACTGATTGTCTATGAAATTTATATCATCTCTAAGTGCATATTAATTATAAGTTGCATATTAATTATAAGTTGAAGTTGGAATTTGTATTTTTTAAGTCCAAATGTGATTTTTACAATAAAATTTATTGTTGAATTTACTTTTAACTAAATATATCCAAACATAAATCATTTTACATTCAAATCACTTTTAACTAAAATTAATTTTACAAAATTAATTTTAGTCACCGCAAAACTAAACACACGTTAAGACAAGTTTTTCAGTAACCACATTGCAGAGACTAATTGCTAACAAATTAATCTCTAAGAGAGTCTAAATTTCATACTTAAATTAGTCTTTAGTGTAGTGGCATTATTGTGGTATCAATAAGAAAGCGCTACATATTTAATAAATATGTCACATTATAATATTTAATGATAAAAGTTAACAAAATCTAACTTTAATTTTATAATTTTAATTATTTATTTGTCAATTTGTCAAAATTAAAAACTATTTTGATTGATCGTTAGAATTTCGAGAAATAATTTATTCGTTTATTCCTAATAATAATAGAAAACTGTTGCATCTTAATTAACCTAATAAGCTGCTCCAACCAATGTTTTTCCACATCAACCAAATTTGAACTAAAAAAACCAACAAATAGATTTCTGGTCAAGCTTATTGGGAATTAACTGATTGCTATTTGAAAAAGAGAAGGTTGATTAACATTTTGGTTCATACTATTACTACACAACAGGTACACTAAGAATTGCTCAATCTTCTAAACTATACATAAATATGCCATTATATCTTAGGCACTATATGGCTATATAATATTATATATCAACTTTCATGGTTGAAAGAACCTGTTACCACACTTGCATTTCCATGACAGAAGATAATAACCCTCATCTTTTTCAGCTGTTATTTTTGCCTTGTGAATGTGACCAACTTTGTGATGAGGTGAGATTACTAAAGCAGCCATGCAAGGCCTGCAGCTCAAGCATTTGTTAACACACCTAGGTGGTCTTGATCCCAATACCAATTTATTTTGATTCATCACACCCTTATTTTCTTGATCTTTCTTCAAATTTTGTGACCCTTCTGTTCAATATTCAAAAGTAAACAAGAACATGAGTTAGATGACCAAGAGACATAAAATGGTAAGTACATGTTGGAAACATGCTGATTTAACGAAATCACTGTGGTTTTCTTTTTAAGTTCTAAAGTGTATTACACAGTGATTCTGCTAAATTCACTGTAAGTCCAAACAATGCAGTAAGCCTAATTAGAATCATGAGAAAATGTTAACTTGACAAAGAAAATATATATATTTGGAAATTGATGTGTACCTAAATTAGAAGCAAATAAGGTAAGAAAAATTATGAGAATGAGAGTAATTGAAGTTTTTAGTCTACAGGGGTGTATTTTTGGTGAATCCATCAGTGTACAGAAAAGAGAAAGAAAAGAGAGAAAAAAATGATCAACAAAAGAAGTTTGAAGCAGTTTTGGGAGAAAGAGAAAGGAAAGAATGGCTTTTGATCATTGATACATACAATATAATACGATGTGTTATGTATCTCAAAAAAGTTGAAGGGAAGCAATTATAGCTAGAAGAGTTAAATTTGGTGTTATCTGAAGAGTAAGTTCAGAGTTGAAGTTTTGAGGGTGAATGAGTGAATTAAGTCACAGTTTCTTTTCATCTTTTGCTGGATGAATTGACTACCCTATGCTGCTAACTTTTGAAATAATTGAAAGTACTATACACCATCTTTCTTTTGTCATCATACAAGGAGTGGATTTGAGTTTTTGGTCACTTCTCTTTGGCTCTCTGCCACCACTCAATAATAATTATTAAATTAAAATCACTACTACTACTGTTACAAATTACAAGTATACAGTGTTTAATTTTCCATTACACTATTACAATTTACAAACAAACAAATTCAAGTATATTAAATCAAGTCATTTCAACCACCAGTATATTTACTTTCCATAAAAGCCACTTTATTGAATATATACCAATTTGGCTTTGCATTCATACAGCATATATACTTGAGTTACTATTCCAATGATTTTGGTATAGTTCATTTTGCTAATGGACAAGAGATTTTCATTACCATCCATTCTAGGAACAACATGTTCAGCTCTTATCAGGAAAATTTATCATTCATCTACTGACAATTATTTAGAACACATATCAACTAGTCTACATTTAATGCTATTGATGTTGAATTATTGGTAATTGATTTTTTTTAAGACTATACTTCAAGTTTATTTCTTGTAATCGTCTTTAATAAATAAAAAGTTCTTGTATCATCATTAAAATATAAAACACACAAAGTCAGTTCAAAAGTAAAACTATTAAAATAATTATTTTATGATTAAAAAAAAATTATTGAATAAAAATGCCTCTAAAATAAAATTTTACTTAATAAAAAACTTCACAATCTAATATTTTCAAAACTAAAACTAATAAAATCTTATCAAATTAAATTAATATTGTCTCAACAAATATTAAATCAATTGACTTTATTATCAATTAAAAAAAATATTATATAAAATCGATTATATTAATTAAATACATGATTTTATATTTTAAAGTGTCTAAATAAATTTTTTTATAAAAATATTTACTACTTTACTAAAATACTATTACAAATTTTTAAAAATCTCATATTAAAATTCATTTTAATCATTTATACGGTTCTGAAAACATGAAAAGGGTCTATAGAGATTAACTTAATTTAGATGATATCATATTGTATATTATATTTGAAGTTAGGTGAAAACATGCACAACTTTGGCAGATAAATTCTACCAAAAAAAACTTTGGCAGATAAAAATATGTATTATAATGAATGAGGAAGGATTAGATGACAAGAGATTCCGCTGACTCGAAGGACAAGCTAGTGGTGTCGTTTCAATGTTTTTGGTGTACTAGAGAAGACATCACTCCACAAAATCTGCTGATCATAAACTTTGTTAATTATCGATAGCATTCATAAGTTACGTTATCTTGACACTGCATTTTGTTACTCAAACATACACCATGTTTTTTATTTTATTTTATTGAAAAGTACATATTCCTTAAATATATTTATACAACAACAATTATAAGCATACTCTTCATGATGGAGTAAAGTACTAATGCATCATAACTAAGTTTAATAAAAAAAACAATTTATACTTAAAACTTTTTATAATGGTTTGACTTCTGTTTTTTTTTATTTTTTATGTTCCTTTATATTTGATTATTAGATTATCCTAATTGTGAGATTATATGCTCACTAAGTCATCATTTTTCACTTGTGCTAACATGAGTTGTTTCACACATTCAAATCATGAGATAAGATTCTACTCTCTTTTTTTAAAATTAAAGATTCTACTATCTTTTATATAAAAGATATGTTATCAATACATCTTTATAATAGTAAGTTTAGATTCTACTAAGTGTTTATACACAGTTTTAAAATGAAGATCACACCACGTAATACAGTCACAATATTATAATTATATTTGTGTCTATAATAAGGTGTGATTTACAAATATAAAAAAATTCATATCAGAATGATGCATAAACCATGATATTGTATTCACTCAAATTATTGTTTTCTTTTTCTTTTTCTTTATATCATAAATTTGAAAAGTATTTTAAAGTGACAGTGAGCTGTATAACAAGACATACTCGAGTTAAAAAAAAAAAAGTAGATTTAAAAGATTGGAGAGTATGAAATTTTAGAGAAAAAATACGAAATGTGTGATTTTTAAAATAAATAATAAACTATATCGTTAGTAAACACAAGCACAACCACATTCACAACTATGCAATTTAAAAACTTGCTTATGCACTAAGATGTGAAGTATATATGTGAAATGTTCTTATCTTAGATAAAATTTGTTCCTTAAAAAAATACTCAAAATTTTGAAAAACACAATATTTCAATAATTTTCAAAAATAAAAATAAATTGTCAGGTGTCAGTGTAGAGCCACATGGCAAAAAGCAAAGCTAATTGAATAGGGTAGCCCTGGTAATTGGTATGGTACAGACAGCAGTACTATATAGTTCAATAGAATGCAGAGAAGAGAGAGTTATTATGATGAAAAGTCCAATGTAGGATCAACATGTCCCACAATATGCTTTCTATTGTCTTTTTAAGCAGGACAAAGTGGTCACTTGAGAAAAAAATATTATGAACAGTTGTAGTAGCAGATAACAATATATATATCCTTTTTTTCAACAGACAGATTTTCTCACAGAAGAATCACTTGCATATCTTGCTATAATAGATCTTCACAGCAAAAAAGTTAAAGTGTTTGTACAATGATTTTCTTATGGTATTTTTACCCTCATTGCTTAAGCATTTTCACTATACTTGTATTATTATTACTTGTGTACCTTTGTCATTTTTATTTTTGTAAACTTTGAAACAAAATAAATGTGTGTGAGTGTGAGCATGGGCAAGTGCCCCAAGTTCCAACACTGACATGAGCATACATGACCATGGATGGATGATGCCTTTCTCATCATTGAAAAAGTGGCTGTGACGTGTGGGGTAGGACTAAGACTAGGAGGTCAATGCTCATATGTTCTTATGCTATTATTTTCATCAATTAAAGTTTATTACTTAATTCACCTCACCTCAACACCATGAGATGTTCAACCAAATACACATTACAAATTGTGCCCATACTTCAATGCCATCACTAATTCAATGTATGTTTGATTTTCACCAAAAGTGTTTTTTTTTTGTACAAGAACCAAAAGTGATTTTATAGATATGAAGTTAAAATTGATTCTAATTTTTAACTTTAAGTTAAAATTTGTAATTTTGAATACTAAACATGATTTTAATTCTCAAATATATTATTTAATTTACTTTAATGTGTCAAACATAATTCATTTTACATTTAACTTATATTTAATTAAAATAATTTCATTTAAAATTAATTTTTATCATTATAAAACCAACCACAATAATTTCATTTAAAATCAATTTTTATTATTATAAAACCAACCACACTGAACATGTCTTTCACACTGCTTTCCCATTCATATTATATATAATTATATAACTTTTGAAAATAAATTGAGTTGATCTATCATTTTTGGTATTTGATATTGTATTTTTTTTTTCCAACTTATTTGATATTGTACAAGCCATACAATATATTATTCCCTTTAAAGAAAAAGGCATACAATATATTCTTCCAAATTCCAAATTTGCTAAATGGTTTTCCAAATCATATTATATAATTATAACTTTTGAAAATAAATTTTGAGTCAATCTATCAATTTTATATTATATAATTATAACTTTTGAAATTAAATTTTGAGTCAAACTATCAATTTTTGTATTTGATATGGTAAAACTCATACAATATATTCTTCCAAATTTACTAAATGATTTTCCAATTCATATTATATAACTTTTTGGAAATAAATTGAGTCAATCTATCATTTTTGGTATTTGAAAATGTGGTATTTGAAAATGTAAAAGTCATTCAATGTGTTTAGTAAAAAAAATATCATACAATTTATTCTTCCAAAACTCAATAAATGATAAAATAATCTCTAAAATTAAATATCAAGCATACCCTAAATGTTGTATATATCCACCGAGCATTTGTCGAACGTAGATCCTCCGCACTCTATCCACCTCTCTCATTAACTCTAAAAAAACTATTAAAGAAAAAGTAAAGGAGATAAAAATAATTAATGAGAGATTAAGAGTGAAGAGAAATATTTGGTGTAGAAGATACAATTGAGCATTTCTCACCCTATTAGATAACCGGATGAACTGAATTGATTTTAATGTTTTCCAGAGAACAGCAAAGTAAAAAATATATACCAATTTTCTCCACCTCATGATCATATATCTCTTAGATTGTTTCCCTTTTCATTTTACACAAGTTATTAATTAGCACCTAAATTTACTGCATCCAAATTATATCAGTCCATTATACAAGAGAAGGAAAAACAATAATAACAACAGTAAATGTAACTATAAATTGTATTAATATTTATCATAGAATAACCAAAGTGATCATCTTAGTACAATTCATAAGCAAGAGAAGCCTACAAAATCAAGAACGTGATTTAATAGGAAACAACCCAAAACCAAGCCTTAGAATTGAACAACAGAACCACACCTACGCTTAATCCAGACTTTATGCACGGTGGCCGCGCTTGATTGTTAAAACTAAAATGATAAAAGACATAAAATAAAGCCAAAACAAACAGAATAGAACATCCAGCACCACATAGTAAAGCCTAAGCAATGTGCTATCTAGAGTGGAAACCATTAACCAAGACTTAGTAAATGTATTCTCAGGGAACTATAGCCATAAATATGTGGCCTTGCAATAAGCTAAGGCCAAAAGGGGTTGTAACAAACAAGCATTTTTGTATGAAAAATGCTTGCAAAAAAGGGACTAGTCAAGAAACAAACCAAAGTTCCCTGGAAAACAACAAAGTCCACAAGCCGCCGCCCAATCCACCCTTGATACACATATCAGCCAAAAAAATGTATGCTGAATGTTACCACCTGTTGTTTTGTTATTATAGGTCGATGCATGTAATCTATAATATCCTTTCCTGATTTATCCATTCTATTGCAACTAAGCCAGAATATCGCATCTCCATAAGTTCTCGACGAGCAGCTCAATTGTGTTGCTGCTGATTGCATTGCAGTTTTGGAGATTCAATCCCAACAAGGTCTGGCCCAATTTTGTCAGGAAAGGTGCACTCTTGTTTGATACTTCGGAACAGCCAGACAAAGAAAGCACCTGCAAGCTAAGGTGATTGGCATCAGAGAGAACGGCTATACCGGCATCGGTGATTGCACACCTTGACACATCTAGATCATTGAGCAGTAGGCAGTTGTCTGCGATAGCGGCCAAGCTTGCATCTGTGATGTTCCAGCATCCATCGAGATTAAGTAATTCAAGAGTTCCACTGTGTAGCCTGGCCAATGCTGAAACTATGTGATCTGTCAAGTTCCAGCAACCCCTAAGGTTCACCTTGACAAGTCCAGCCTCACAATTCTCCAAAACAGGGAGAAGACCTGCATCTGTTATTCCATAAAGTCCGGTCAGATCAACATGCTGAAGTTGGGGACACAATTTCCCGATCATAGCCAAGCTAGCACTACCAAAACCAGGGCAGTTTTGAATGGTTAAGGTTCGAAGAGACTCGCAAGGTGAAAACATAGATACTTCCACATCAATATCTTTAACTCCCATACACTTCACAAGTGTGAGTGATTTCAACTTTGTTTTGATGTTCGAAAGAGCGCCTATTATCCCAGATTGGGTGAACCTGTTACACTCCTCCAACTGCAAGTTCTCGAGAGATCCTGCAGCTTTGGCAAATGCTACCAATCCACTGTCGGATACAAAGCAACACTTGCGAAGGCACATCTGCTTCAGGTTGATGCAACCTTTACTTATTGCTTCGATGCTCACATCCGTTACCCCTCGGCAGGAAGTAACAGTAAGTGACACCAGTTTCTGCAGACCTTGAGCAACGCCCATGACCCAAAACCCTCTTTCGCTTACATTTCGGAGACCGCTAAGGACCAGATTCGTTATTGCCTTCCCGTAATGGCCAATAACAGCCAGAGAAAAATCTGTAATATTCAAAGCCTGAAGCTTTACCCTTGACAAGTTGGAAGCCAATGATAACAGACTAGACACTCCATGATCACCCACAAGACGACAATCCTTGATAGAGATTGACTGTAACTTAGGACATAACTTTGCAATAGCTTGCAAACCCTCATTTCCAATCTTTGAGCATGATTCGATATTTAAGGTGGTCAAGTTGGGGCAGCCTTCGGCTATTGCAATCAAACCCTTGTTGGTGATCGACGGACAAAGGCATAAGTCAATCTTCTCCAACATATGACATCCTTTCGCTATCTCAGACAGACCCTTATCTCCAATGGAAGACACATTCCACAAAGAAAGCGATCTGAGAGAAGGACAACCATGAGCAACTGCGGAGAGACCACGGTTAGTAACGCCTCGTTCCGAGTTGCTTCCTCTGATAGACAACTTTCCAAGTCCTCCGCGGCCACTAGTCCCAACAGCAATAGCAGCAAGCCTTACATCAGTGGCTTTCCTCCCTTCCAAACACCTTGTAAGGTACCCATCCCCTTCAACATCTTCGTCATTCTCATCTGAAGAGACAGATTCTTCAACAGATGAATTAGTCCTCTCAATTTCAGATTTGCTGATAGTGCTCATAAGCATAAGCCACCTTTTGGATACACAAGCACATGAGCTTCTCTCTTTGCCACTTGGGAGCCGTCTGAATATCTCGAAGAGACATTCATCCGGAAGGATCTCAACACTAGGCTTAAGATCTTGCTTATGCTCAACAGCTCCAAAGATAAATGGGGCACTGATTCGAGCTCGCTTTGTAGGAGAGCAGTACACATCAACATTGGAGCTAATAGTGTACAAACAACCCCCCAAATCCATAGAACCCCCAGGATACATTTCATCATCACCTGAAAAATTCATTTCACAAAATTTAAATCAGCAACAAGCACATACATGATTATTCCAATCCAAGTTATTATAATAATAAGATAAGATACCACAAAAACAAAACCAACTATCAATCTCATATATTACACACAACACAATATCTAATGACTTGCAATCTTGCAGAGGTATGTTGTATGATCATTTCATTCCACCAAAACAAATGAAAAGGGTTCTCTTTTACAAAGAAAATCTTTATTTATAAATACATCACTATTAGTAGTAGATCCAAACTATTTTTTTTTTGTTCTTCATATTAAGGATCCTTATTGCAACAACAAGCTACAAGATTACAGTGATTATCCTAAGCATACCACAAGATAAATAATATCCATAAATAAATAAATAAAAACATTATTTATGTTATGTATTAAATTCCTATGATCTATCAAAACCACAAAATTGAAAACATATGAATTGAAGAATCGACAATAAAAGCATACTTTTCCAGCAAAAAAAAGAAAACAATAAAAGCAAGCAATAAAGAGTGGAAATTTAACAAGATGAACCACAAACACAAAGCAAGAGTAAAAAATTAAATGCAAATGAAATTGAAGGAAAAATAAAAAAAGCTATGAAACAAACTTACCACTGGAATTGACAAGGGCAGGCATGAGAACAATAAAGAGAAAGCAAGTAGCAGCTGAAAATCACAAAGGGAAAACAAAGAGAAGCAAAATAGAGTGAAAAGGGTCAAGAGCATTACAACAAAAAAAAACCCCCAAAAATAAGAAGAAAAAGGAAGAAGCTTTGAAATAAATTTAGTGTATTGGGGGAATGAATGAAATGAAATGTAATAATGTCAGTGTGTGATGTAACAAAGAAAGTGGTTTTTATATATATTGGAAAAGAAAATATAAATAAAATATATTAGGTGTCGTCCACAGAAAAACATAGGTGCAATGCAATGCTACTGCAACATTTCTGAATGCAATGAATCATTCCTAAAAACCGGTTTTTTCTAATACTCTCTCTCTCTCTTAGTCCAACCAAACTAACCACCTCAGCAAAAACCACTTTCCACAAAACCAAAACCGGAAACAACAAAACCATTTTCCACTTTCTTTTTATGTTTTTTTTTTTAAATAAATTAATAGTTTAATATTCTTTTTATTTATTTTTTTCATTTTCTAAGATATTTTGGAGGGTGAATTGGCTTGCCTTACAAGGAGGTTCCCCCAATTATGCTGATATTGATTGATACATGAACATGGAGCAGAATATCACCATGGTACGGACTGTAAATTGCTGTTCAAATTGTTTGTTTAGCTTTTTATGGATTGTACTTAATTACATTTGGTTTTTTCTCTATTTATTTTGCCCTAAAATAAATTATTTATTAGTATTAACTCTCATTAAAATGAGTCAAAAAATAATAATAATAATTATAACACACTCATTTGAAAAATAGGAAATGTTCTATATAATGTAGTATTTAAATTCTAATTATAGTTTTTGATGAAATATAATGAATAATCTATATATATACTATTAACAAATGCAGACGATTTTATCATTTTGTGATTTTTTTTTTACACATGACATCTTTAAAATATATCAGTCAATTAGCATTAGTATTTAGTGGTATTTTGCCCCCCTTATACTGCCAAATATTTACAACGGCCAATAATTAAATGAAAATTTTATTAATTTTTAAATTGCCATTAATATAAAAATTGAGGTCAATTACTCAAAAAACAATTAGGGTCAACAAGGAAAAATAAAATAAAATTTTATGTATATAATTAGTTGTGATGTTTCAACTCTTTAAAACATTTTACAATATAGGTGCATAAAAATTAAACTATTTAAAACAATTGTCATAATTATTGTATTATAATAATTTATAATAGATAAATTATAATACACTAGTTATAATTTATTATATAAATTATTATGAGATAAATATATCAAATGTTTATAAATTTAGAGAATATTTTATATTCATAAGTTAGAATATTTATATGCTAATATGTATTTATTTATCTATGTATATTAATATAATATCTTTTTAAAATAAATGAAAGTGTATGTTTGAATACATTGCTTGTATGTGTAAAAGAAGATGTTATATTTGAATAATTTTAAGTAAACATTGATTATATTTTATAAAACAAATTTAAAATATTTTAGTACTATAATGTCAACTTTGGTATAGTAACTAACGGCCCAGAAAAAGAACGAGGTTCGATCCGTGCAAATTTTGCTTGTTATTAAATAAAATACCATTCACTTCTTTTTTTTTATCTTAAAATAAATGATAAATTCTAATATAATTAAAAATATTCAATGTAACATTATCGGTGTTTACCAATTGAATTAATTAAAATTTAACATTCATTTTTTAAGTTTTACCAAAATACGTGTTTGATCTATTAAAAATTTATATATTTAAATTTTTAAGTCGTCAAATATTTGCATTATTTTTTTAAGAACAAATTCAATTACAAAAATGTGCTTTTGTCTTTTTATAACTGACATGAAATAAATGATGTTCATGTGATAAATGACTGTTTTTTTAAGATTTTTAAAAAATGATTTTTTATAGTATTTTAACTTTTTGTTACAAAAATTTAAAAAAAATAAAAAATAAAAATTTGTTCAAATAGTTTATCTTAAATATAATTTTAAGTATTTCATTTATTTTCTACAATTTGTTTTGGGTAATGAAATTTCAAAAAATAATTAAAATGAAAAACTATTTTGAGAAGTTCTTCATAAAAATCATTTTTGAAAGATACCTTTTTAAAAAAATATAATTTTTATCATGTTAAAATCTCTAATAATGAATAAATAAGTTAATGAATATCAAAATTACTATTTTTTAATTGGTAACAAAAGAATCTAAAAAACCTCTTATAATAAATGTTTAATTGCAGTTTCAATCTTCTTATTTTTACCCATTCACGAAATTGATCTATGTATTTTAAAATCTGATAGCTTTGGTCTCTCATTTTAATTTTTTAACTAAAAAATAAAATTTTGACATGTTTTAAATAACATGACACATGATACGACGATGTATAATGATTAACACTCATAAAATTGCAAAAAAATCCACTAAAAATTTAACTTTAAACTTCACAAAAATTTCATTTTTGTAATTTAATTTAATAACATATGAATAATTAATATATCTAGATAATTCTATATCATGAAATTGTGTGCTACATCATTTGAAATATGTTAAATCGCCATTTTTTTTAGTTCAAAAATATGATTGAAGGATAAAAAATGTCAACTTTTAAAATAAGGGGATCAATTCCTTGCGTTGGCGAAAATAGACAAACCAAAACTGCAATAAAGTCTAATAAGAAAAAGTTTTTTTAAATTAATTTTTTATTAAAAAAATCTTAAAAATTCTTCTAATCTTCATCTTCTTCCATTCATCATTCTCATCATCGTCTTTCAACACTTCAACCTAAATCGACAAACTTCATAATCCTTCATAGTAAGTACACTTTCTATATATAAGCATAAATGCATTATTGGTCCTCTATTTTGTCCAAAATAAATTTTTAGTCTCCTTATTTTTAAAATCAATTTTTTCCCCCATATTAACTAATTCTTGAGATTTTTTTTATCTCCCACTATTTTTGATGATGTAGCACTTAGTGATATTTGTGAGTTTTATAAGATATTTTTCATGTTATTACAGTTGTAATTAATTTTATTTATATATTAAAATATTAAAAATCAATTTATTTTATTCATATCTTAAAATTAAAAAAATAATAATTTAAAATTATAAAATATTTATATAAATATTTAAAATTTTATTTAATTAATTTTTATATATAAATAAAATAAATAATAAAATTAATAACAACAGTAACGACATAGAAATTATTTTATCAAAGTCATAAATGTCTTCTAAATGCTACATAGAGTGGCATGTAATAAAAAATGGTGAGGACCAAAAAATCATAAAAGTTTGTTAATAGTAAACAAAAAAATCTGGTTTTAAAAATATAGGATCAAAAATTTAACTTTGACAAAATTGAGAAATAAAAAATGCATTAAGCCATATACATATATATATATATAACTTAATGAGAGTGTACTTTTGCTTTCCATTACTTTTGTTGATATATCATTTTCCTTTTTTTAAGAAAATAATTAAATTAAAAGAAGACTGAGTTGTGTAACTTGTGTTTGGGTTTGCCTCTTCTTGTTGTGATGTAGTAAGTGAGCTGGCTCAATCAACAAAAATTGTGGCTAAACATTCAAAAACAAGGTTAATGAATCTTCTAAGTAACATCGTAACTTTTTGGCCTAAACGGGGCTCCTTTTTACTTTCAATTAAAAACGTGTAGTGTATTTGATATATGTTATGAATATCAGAAAACATAGGAGTATCGTATTGCCAATAACTAAAGTTTATTATATATATATATATATATATATATATATATATGATTTCTCTTTTCTTTTATAAATCCAAGTAATGTAAATTAACTTGGTGGTGAATTAAATCAAAGGAACACAAAAATCAACTATAGATTCAACTTCTTGCGTGCTTAGGTGTTGTGACTTGTTGTATGTAATGATGTTTGTTGGTCCCGACATTTTTTTGTTTTTACTTTTAATTTGTGCAAAAAAAAAAAAAAAATAGTCCATGCGAAATATACAATTTTTTTATCTTTGTTGTATTATTTTATAAATCATTATAAAATTATTTATATTAAAATTAATCTCTTTAATAAATAAAATACTTGATTTTAGTTTATCAAAATAATGATTAAAATAAAAATCACAAAAAACAATTTTAATATAAATAAGTTTTGTAAAGACTACAACAAAAAATCAATAACTAAAACAAAAAATATTATTTTTGCAAAGACGAAAAAAATAAGAATAAAAAATTACATAGATTACAAGCCAAAAAATTATTTATTTGTATGGACTAAAAATATATTAAAACTTTATTTGTTTTATAAAATATTGCATATTAAATTATTATGATATATACTTAATAATAGGTTTTGAGCTCGAATTCAACTGTGAGAATGGAGTCACGTTAAAATTCTCGAGAGATAGTGATAAAGACTTCAAAAGCATGAAGATGAATGTTTTAATAAATTAGGATAAACTTTCTTTATTTTAATTTAATTTATAATAATTCTTAGTTTGCTTTAATTTGAAATTGTAATATATTTAATTTATATTTAATTGATGTCATATGTAAGTGAAAATACTTTGTTTCCTTACATTTAGTTTATTTTAGAAAAATATTATGTAAGCTCAATAAGAGTATAGAGAATATGGTATTACTTATGACTCATTCAGGTTTAGAGAGAGTATTGCTCTAAATAGGTACTTGTAATCTCATTTGAAAAAAATTAAAATGAAATATAAATTTTCTCTAATGAGAATGACGAGAGTGAGAAAGTATACTCTTTGAGTTTTTGATTAAAACTTCCTTGAATCTTATCGATGAATTTCTTACCATTGTGACGATTCCTTATTGGTTTATCAATCTCTTAGGTTGTGACTTCTTCCTTCTCCATATTCTCAATCTAACAAGTCTTTTGTTTTTTTTTCCCCATTTGATTTGCAATGTTATTTGAAAAAACCATTTGATTAGATATCCGTATCGCTTGTAGAATCAACTCAAATCCACATAAGATAATTTTGTCATTCATTGATGACATTAGACTTGAAATATTAATCTTTGCTATTACGAATCAAATCTCATTTATTAAAAAGAAAAGTTATTCTTTAAATATTTGCTCACTAAAAAACTTTGATTTATGTTATGGTAGATTTGAATAACCAAAGAAGCCCTAAAGGCTAAATGGGTAAAGTAATATTTGATTAAACACGTTGTTATTTTATTTTTCAAATTTGTCACACACTAAAGTCAGCCATTTAGACTTGGTAGTGGGAAATATGAATAAGGAGTTAATTAATTAATTTAAATAATTAGAATGAAATTTCTTCCTCGCGTGAGTCTGCTGGGAAAGGGTGAGACAATTTGCCTGAGTCTTTGTTGACTTAGGAAAAGAAAATAAAAGTATATACAAATATACATATAATGATCAGAGACATATTCAAATTGGTAAATGCATGTACGAAATGAACTTGATGGTACTCAGTACTCACCTCTTTTGGACAAGTTTGTTCAATGAATTTGATTCTCACAGCCGTAACATGCAAAATTGTGTAGGGTCCATTGAATTAAATGCCCCAATGAAAGGGACCTATAGAGACTGGTTTAAAAGGATTCAAAATAGTGTATTACCTTTTGTGACGAAAAGAATAGATGAATGAATAGTCTCAAAACAAAACAATGGATCTCTTTTATTTTACGCTTTCATATTTGCCTGAAATGTTCCCATTTTGGCCTTTTCAATTTCTAACCGACACCGTTAATTATGACTTTCTCGCCCTTCTTTCCATCCATATGAAATAATGAGTTTTTGCTTCCGTAGGAATCGAACTTGATATCTGAAAGATAAGTACACCATCCATTTATTTCCACCACCAATTGAGAATAAATGGATGGTTATACTTATCCTCCAGGTACCGGGTTCGATTCCTACGCAAGACAAAAACTCTCTTATGAGTGGAAAGGGGGCGAGAAGGTAGTGATTAACAGCAACGGTAAGGGTCGGGAGATCAAAATTCATCGTATTGTATAAATTTAACTTAGAACAATTGTAGCCTATTACTCTATGTCCTTAATTATAAAAATCAATTGAAAAAAAAAATATCTATAAATATAAGTCTCTTTCAGATTATTAGGTTAGATATATTTATTTTTCCTCAAACATAACTCTAATTAATATTAGTATTAATTTGTCTTTGAATATGAAAAATTAATATTAAATACACTTATACACAAAAGACAATTTAATCATATTTTTGTACAAAATAGAGATATCGACTATATTTTCAACTTTTCTTAATAAGAACGAAAAATACAACAAGCACTTATATTTAAAAATGAGAGAGTAATTAAAAAAAATTTGATCAAAATTTAAAAAATATCTTTTATATTTAATAATTAAGAGATCATTTTTTAGAGATTTTTTAAAAATAATTTAAAACTATGTATTTGTTTATTATAATAAAATTATTCTTTTTATAAAGAAGTATCTACAAAAAATAATTTTTAAGAGAATCTATTCATAATAACTTTTATTTTTAAGTTGTTTTAAATTTTTTAATCCTCATTTTATTTTAAAAAAATTTGTAAAATGCATATTAAAACTCCAAATTTTTATTTTGAATAAGCCAAGAAATACATTCACATAATAAAAACTCCTAAAAATTTTATTTCTTTAAAAATTAAATTGCAATTCTCCCTCTTTTATTATAAATGAAATATTTTTTAAACAAAATGATATTTGAAAAAAGGTTGCACAAAAATAACCAAAACAAAGGAAAATAAGCACAACTAAAACATTAAAATTAGGTCTTTTAAACACTAGTTCAATCGACAAATACGCATATTGTTAGGTTGGACGTCTTGTTCAAATTCGAACCCAATGTAGAATTTACATTAAAAAATATAATTATGGTGGAATTTACGTTAAAAATTATTCTTTACATAAAAAAGATAATTTTATGCCCAAATAAATAAGTTTTTCAGTAGCTATAAATTTAATTATACAACTCTATTAATAAAAAATCAACCCATTTATAAAAAATAACCAATGCCAATTAGTATTTACAATAAATTTTATATATAATAATCAACTAATAAGATAATTCTGAATTTGGGCCAAGTTACAAAATGGTAGGTCCGATCCATCTATATCAACCCCTTTGGTGGGTGGGATCAAATGTATAATCAAGATAGTAGGTTATGTTTTCATAAATCAATAAAAAAATGTATGTCACGTTCCACACATGGGGATGATACATTGCATAAGTTTTTTTTGCTGTTGAGAGAATACATTGCATAAGTTGGTGCTTAATGCTTATATGTATATTTTAATTCGTACCAAAAACATTACGCAACTAGGTGGATGAGATGAACTCCTTTCATTTTTGGGAAATGATTGATTCACGAGACTCTTTAATTTGAAGCTGCAAATGTTTCTTACCCACACTCAAACATGAGAGAAGGTATATAAAAAGCAAACTGAAAATAATTTTTAAATCTATTTTTTTAATTCTAAACACAATAAAAATGGGTAAACAAATTAAAATATACTTTTTAGATTGTATAAAATAAACGCGCTCATTAGTTAAGTTCATGTTTGCAAATAAATTACTCATTATGATAATAATTAATTGTTATTGTAAAAAGAAGATTGTTGGAATCTTTTTTTTTTTTTTGTTGAGGACACAAAACCAACCACCGATAAATAATGAAATACACGAGTATGTGATCTATCTATATATATATAAGGATTATATTTTCATTAATTAGTCTTTTAATGTTTGATCCCACATTATCTAATCAATATCATTCAAAGATGTGCGTTTTTTTTTCCCGTCTAACTTAAGTTTTTTTTGTCTTTTAGTCATCGAACTTAAGTTAAAATAAAAGGCGTTCACTATTTTCATCTATTTCCCATTTTCAATGACTAGTTCCAATGTCCATACCTTTCTTTAGTCGGTTTCCTTTCATCAATATTGTGCATGCATGATTGGCTTTTTTATAAATTAATGGACAATTATCTTCACGAGGAAATGAGGATAAAATTGTATCACGTAATTAGTTAGGGTTGAACAACATGAACCATGGAGGCCATATTATAGTATGACATGACATATATAAATCGCAAATGGTTGTGGCTAAAAGGCAAGCAATGTGGTGACTAGAAACATTGGACTTCCCTCGTTTGGTTCCCACTTGCCACACCAGCTCTATTCTCTTTGTATTTTAATTAATTAATTAACTAATTAATTAATTCTTGAGCTTATAGTAAAACAATATAAGATAAAGCTACCCGATAGCTAAGTTGCATGTAACCCCGCGACTTTTTTTTACAAGGTTTATGAAGCACAATAGTAAGTGAAAAAGACATCTAAATTATGTTGTATTTTTTTAAAAGATAAATTAATATTAATAATTAGTATTTTTAATATTATTAATATTTTATTAAAACTGATAATTAAATATATGATTTCTTTATCACTTTACTTTTTTAACTCTATCGTCTTAACTACCAAACCAATATTATATCTTCTCAAAAAATTATACGATTTTCACAATATTTAATTAAGTGATGATACGACAATTTATAGTAATAATAAATATGACAAAATGAAAGTTTTGTTATTGGGATTAGTCACCCAATAATCTTGGGTTTTATCAAGATTCATTTGGTGAGCTTAATATTTTGGATTGCTTTTGAATCTTCGAGGCCAATAAACAAGATAAAATGGTAGAGACACGAAATCGAATCTGTCCCAAGAAAATTGTGATTGCAAGAAATTCACTAGTATCATTTTTGGGGAAGCTTATAGATTCTGCTTGAGCATATATATATTTTCTCACGCAACATTGACAATATGGTATCTTTCTTTCCCCACAAATCTTGAGGAATAGTCTTTAAGATAAAATCTGGCAAAGAAATGTAAATGATCTAACTTGTTCTCCACGGACATGCAAACAAACTTTTTGGCCCATAAAATGCAAATTCTTATTTCTTATGTGAGAATAATACAATTGTTCAATCAAAACGTGTAGAATATAATTAAATCTGAGTCATCATCAAATTAATTTTGAAAGTTAAAGCATATTGGTATTTCGATTTGGTTAACTCTCGCGAAGCTAGTATTAATTTTACGAAAAGGCTAAAAAAACATATTACTTTTAAAAATAGTATAAACAAATAAAAAACGTTATTTAAGAAAATTGAGTTAACGACCCTTAAATAATTGATGTTGGTCAAATATTTATGTTGTGCTAATTGGTGTTTTCTAATATACATAATTAAGTTATTTGTAATAAATTTATTGTTCATTTTATTTCTTAGTCTTGTATTAACAATTTTTATTTTTGGCAAAATTCTCTCTAGTTTTTGTAGTTGTTGTAGTGACCTAAAAAAGACAGCAATTCCATTTATATATAGACTAGAAAAGTATATTTAGCAATTTATCTAGTTTGCTGCCACTTTTAGCTCTTCTCCATACTAGAAAAGTATATTTAGATATTGAAAAGTATATTTAACTCTTGTATTAACTATTTAGCTCATCTACCACTTTGCTACCTAAAAAAGACTAATATACTTTTCTAGTTTGGAAAAGATCTTTCATAAAATTAAAAAACCTAAATGCATATTGTCAAAGAAACTTAAATACCTTCCTTAGAACTTTACATGGAATAATAATTTGCATACTAGAATTTTTCAAAAGTGATTGCTTATTGACTGGTTTTAAAGGAAAAGTCGCCCAGTTCAATTTTCTCATTTGATCCTCCACTTAAATTGATTATTGTGATTGCATATATCTATACAAATGAAGAATATTATATAGTTTTGATTATTATCAAACATAGGATAAATATGTTATGTTCTTCTCTTTATTAGATTAGATCAAAATGTGTAACCCATGTTCACAAGGAACGAATATTGGTGAACTAGAATAAAAATAAACCCTAACCATGCATATGGGTAGAACATTGATAGGATTACATTTTGGGACATAAGAATTGAAATTGTTTTCAAGCAATTTTAACTCATTGAATGGCTCACAAAAATGTCTGAATAAGTTCATCAATGATAAAAAATGTATAGTGTTTGAATTAATTCACTGAATATTTTCCCAAAATAAACCGGTCAGATATAATGATTGATGGAAAATTACCCTAAAACATATACTACAATATATTTAAATATACTATTAATTGCTAATATAAATTAATATTTTTATTACAATCTATTTTATGTTGTTTTTTGGAATTAAACAATGGATAGGAAAATTAAAGTGGCAAGCATAATAACAAAATTTATTTGATAAATCAAGAAAATGTTCATAATTGAAGCCAACATACTGGCATGCTCAATCAATGGCCCAAACAAAGCATGCAATTTGCTAATCCATACACTTTTGTAGTCCAAAATTCATTTGGCCCGTTTGCCAACCGTAATCAACACTAGCATTCAATACTTATTAACTGAGAGGTTAAACAGTTGAACCAGAGATTAAATGGTTCATTCTCAACATAAAATTTTGGCTAAATTGCATTAGTGGTTTCTTAACTTAATTTCAGTTAACGTTTTAGTCATTTATCTTTTTTTTTTCCGATTTGATCATTTATTTTAATTTTAAGTGACAATTTGATCTTTTATGTTTTAAAACGTCAACCATGTTATCCTTTTTCTTTTTGCAAAAATTCATAAAAAATTTCAAACAAAACCCATAAAATTAATTATCATTCTCAATATAATGCAAATTTAATCAAATTCATAACTTAAATTATTAAATAAACTCATATTTTCATCTCTAACAACGTCAAATAAAGAATAAAGGACCAAATCAGAA
>JBBPBQ010000002.1:6688946-6733841 GCA_037974755.1 Cicer yamashitae
AAAAAAAAAAAAAAAAAAAAAAAAAAAAAAAAAAAAAAAAAAAAAAAAAAAAAAAAAAGATAAAAGACTAAAACGTTAATTGAAATTAAGTTAAGGGACCACATATGTAATTTAGCTTAAAATTTTCAATTAACAAATACTAGTAGTAACAAGAATGGTAATCGAAATAGAACTTTTTACATAGATTTTTTATTAAAAAGAAAAGTGATAAGTATATACATCTTGTACCTTGTATCACAAAATTGTAACACCAATTATTTCCTGTGCAATTTAAATTCTAAACACCTCTTCGTACCAAAATGTCTAAAAATCGACTTTTTCTGCATTAAATTCTCATTCTCGTTTTTTTTTTGCTAGAAGCTTACTCCACCGTTTTATCTGTTTTGTCTCGACACAACAAAACGTCTCTCCACACTCCATCACCCATCTCAAAGCAATTCATCTTATCCACAACTCTTTATGTTACCCTCGATGAGACCCTTCACTCGCAACCAGTTCGATGCAATACCGCACAAAACCCTCTCTTTCTCTTACAAACTTGCTCATCACTTCTTAATTCATATAATCAACAGGGAGACATATAAACAATGCGCGACTAGAACTTGCTTAATCACTAGTGGACTGTAGCTTTGTGATCAACCAGAACACAATCACGAGTTTGGTGTGTTGTTAATCGTTGAAGCTCTTTCAGCATTGTTCTTTTGACTTTGAGCATTAAAGATGAAAAGCGTATGTGGGTTCTACTTTGTTGGAACTGTTTAGGAGGTTTGGACTTTTGGTGAAGTAATTTTAGTGTTTGAGGATATACCCCGTAAGAGCTACAATTTAATTTTTCAATGTCTAATACATATTAGTGATCAACACTTCCACAACACCGACATGATTATATTTAATTAATTTATTTTCTTAAATTATTATTAACATCGACATGTTGGTGTCAGGTAATGTTCCTCGTCCAGTGTTGCTTCTACCTTAATGAGTTATCCTTTTCTGTTGTTCTTTAGTCATCAACCCCATGTTTTGTTTATCAGGACGAGGGAATGAGATCCACGAGAAGTATGTGTTAATTAAGTTCTCTTGTTATAGTTAACAATAGAAATGGTTTTGAAAATAAAGTATTTTTATTTATCCAATAGAGTACAGAGTGAGAAAAGGTTTGGTTATTACATGGAGAAAAGGTTTAGGGTAGGGCGGTAGGCGCTGCTGCCGTAGTTTAGTCGTGATAGTCGTCAGAAATTTAGCAGGACTTCCATTAAATATTGTTTTTGGTTATGGTCTTGAAAACTATAATCCCCCATACATGACATATCTCCAAAAAAAAGTCAAGTACTACAAGTGCATACTAATAACATATTGTTTAACACATTTTTCAACACTCTCTTTTATTGATTAAAATCCACGTGGATTCCACTAAATTCATATAGAACTCACATGATTTGGTGAGAATTATGAAAGTTTCAATCAATTAAAAAGAAAGTGTTAGAGACTCTCTTACTAGAACTTCTCTTAATATTCTTCCAAAAAAAAAAAATCAGTGCTAACTAATATAGAATTACACATGCCCGCGGTGTGGTACAAAGCCAATTTTTTCCGATAACAAAAGTAGTATATATAAACTGAATCAAAAACAAGCAACCGTTAAGTCTTAACACTATGTAAAACTAAAAAATATGCATAACGATAAAAGAACAGACATCTTTTAAAATATTACCTCAAGCACCATGGAGACGACTTGGGAATGACACAAGGAGTCTGGTAGCAAACAAGATCCTGACTCATGTAAATGCATAATTACAGGTTACAGTAACAACTTCTGCATCCAGCAATGCTGGTTTTGGTTTGAAAATGGTATACAGTCATTTACAGGAAAGGCAAAAAGCAAAAGGATTGCCTTAGCATTTGAAAAAATTACAACGGGAGAACAAACTTGTGTTTGATCTTTTAATCTTCTCAGCAAGACTATAAATTAAAGCCTTTCATGAGTTAAATACAACATATGAAGTATAAACTAACTTAAAGACAGCTTCGGCATTTTAACCTCTCAAGTCTCAACCATACATTCCTTCACGCTCCCAAACATCCACCAGGAATTCAACCATTTCCTATTTATTGAAAATCAAATAGCCAATTAGTAATTTTGCGAACTCACCTCAATAGTCCCAGCAAGGAACTAGAAATATACATGAGACACTTACAGATAAAGGTAAGGGCTTGGAGAAAGGTTGTCTAGTCCCAAGCAAACTTTCATAAGTTGCGTTCCGACTACAACAAACACAATGACTGATAAGCCACTCACAGGGGAGAAACTCAAAAAGACATAAAAGCACAAATGGTTGAGATGAGCTTGCATAAAGCCATATATCAACAGAACAGATGTCAATAAAATACTTCGATTTGAAAATTATTAATTTCGAGAGCTTAAAAATATAACTTGTGCTTTCAATCATGATGAAATTGCAAAGGCAGAAAAGGAAAAAATAAAAATAAAATGAAAAGAAAGAACGTCAAAACATGAGAAAAAGGTGCAGTTTGCGTGTACGAATCAGGACGCATCTTGGATATGGTTGTACAATGATAGAGTCCCATTATTTGAAAGGTCTATTCTAGAAGGAAGGGGAGTGGGGGACAAGCAATTACATGACGTGGAACTCTTGTTGCTGTCATTCAATTAGAGAGTGCTATATGTAAACATGAATAGTGAGGGGAGATGGTAATCACGTATTTGTTGTTTAAAGTAAGGAGAATTATTTCTCTGGAAGTAGCGGTTAAGCTCTAGTTATTTCCTTTGTATTCACTCATATTCCATTAATTCAGTAAATAAACACAGCATTTTCATATTTATTTTCTTAAGTTTCTACCATTGGTCCGACCTGCCGGATTCATTGAGAGGAGCCAGTGCAATTGTGATTAATGCCACCAAAAATATCTGGAAGAATAGACGAGTTGGAGGAGCGACTTGCGTCGATGGAAGAAGCATTTGAAGCAAGAGTGGTGACATTGGAGCAAACGTTCCGTCAGACGTTTGCTGAATTTTGTCACACGTTGGCAGAGGAATTCACAAAGGTTCGACATGAGCTTGAAAAGATGTCGCCATCATTTGTTTATGAGGAAACGGTGTCGGAGTATAGGTTGGCAGTGAAGAAGGTGGAAATGCTGTTGTTCGACAGTGAAGACCCTGTGGGATGGATCACACGAGACGTATTTTGAAGTTCAAGGTACGTCAGAAGAGGTGAAGGTTAAATTAGCCAAGTTGAGTATGGAAGGTGCGACAATTCACTGGTTTAACCAGTTGAGGGAGACGGAGGACGAATTGACATGGTTGAAACTGAAACATGCCTTGATTGAGAGGTATGGAGGACGCCAGTGTGATAATCCCTCCAAAGAATTGAAAGATCTACAACAAAAAGGGAGCGTGGAGGAGTATATTGCAGATTTTGAATATGTGTCATCGCAAGTTGGAAGGCTACCGGAGGAACAATACCTCGGATATTTCATGGGAGGACTCCAACCAGAATTACGGTTGCGAGTTTGAAGAACATTCTGTCCATGTGACAGAGTGCAAGCAATGAAGTTGGCTAGGGACGTTGAGATAGAGTTGAGAAGCTCGTTACTGCCAAGAGAGCCCAGGTGTCATTCAGGCCCAAATTCGCGGAAGGGGGGTAAAGACTGGAACACGGGCCCAAATTCTAAATCAGGTCATGGATCTGCTTCTTACCCATCTGTTAACTCTAACAAGGTCGGGTCTAGTGCATTTAACCCACCTGGAGTGGGTAATTTCAGAAGAGGGTCACCCAACTCTAGCAGTCAGAACTGGAACATGATGAACGATGGCAACGATCAATCACGATATCGCAGAATCAAACACCTTCCTTACTCTGAATCGATGGATTGTAAAGCAAAGGGTTTATGCTTTCGTTGAGGAGAACACTATCATCCCTTACATCAGTGCACTGAGAAACAGTTGAGATTGGCAATACTCGGTGATGAAGAAACTGTTAAGGAAGAGGTTGAAGTCATAGCGATGGAGGTGAAGGATGACGAGGTTGAAGAAGAGATGGAATGCAACTCATTGGGTTTATTTGGGTTGACTGTCATCATTCGACCACACAAGGTGAGACCCACTACATTGAAACTAATTGGGAATTTGAATGGAGTTCCGATCGTGATTTTGGTTACCACGGGAGCTAGCCACAGCTTCATATCCCCTCAGGTCGCCACTGCATTGAGGCTGAAGGTGCGAGAAGAACGCGTGATGGGAGTTCGATTAGGGTATGGAAATCAAGTTTCCGCGCCGGGGAAATGTGAAAAGGTGGAAGTGCAGATAGGGGAATTCTCCACTCAAGTAGATGCATATGTTCTAGAGTTGGGAAATTTAGATATGATTCTTGGGGTGACATGGTTAAGGAGGTTTGGGAAGATAACCCTTGACTGGGAGAATATGACCTTGAGTTTCAATTGGCAAGGGAGAGTAGTAGAGTAGGGACAAGGGATGGAACAAACTAAAAGGGAGTTTCAACCTCAAACAGAATCCTAACATAATCTGTTAGGAGGGGAAGAGTTGAGTAAAGAAGAGGTGATAATGCCAGGGGTGAACAAAATGAAGAAGAATTGCAGAGGGTGATGGAAGAATATCCTGGAGTTTTTAAAGAGTTAGAAGGTCTTCCTCCTAAGAGGGAAATTGAGCACTCTATTGTTTTGGACCAGTTTGCAGTGCCAGTAAGCATGAGGCCTTATCGTTACCCCTACCACCACAAAGAAGAAATTGAGAAACAAGTACACAACATGCTTGATCAAGGCATCATCAGAAACAGTACCGGCTCATTTTCTAGTCCAGTAATATTGATGAAAAAGAAAGATGGTTCGTGGAGGATGTGCGTCGACTATAGGGAACTCTCAACAAAGTCACCACGTATATTTTTGTTTAAAGGAGAATTATTTCTCTGGAAGGAGCAGTTAAGCTCTGGTTATTTCCTTTGTATTCACTCATATTCCATTAATTCAGTAAATAAACACACCATTTCCATTTTTATTTTCTTGAGTTTCTATCATACAATGAGGTTTATAAACCAAGCCCCTATTTGTATTTAAAGTTGGCTAGAGAATATTTAATTAATTGGGCCAAATGTAATGCAGTTGACATACTTTAGTCGGGATTCTTGTTTTTCTTGGCTTTGCTTCCCAGATATGCCTCGTCCAGTCCACTGAAGCCTGCTTTCATTCCAAAGAAGAAAGCCTGCAGTGAAGAACAGCATGTATGTGATAGAAATTAACATTGAACTTCATTTTTCCTTCAAAGCGAAGAAAGTAAATCTCACAAGTAATATAAAACAGAATACAAGTAAACTAAAATAAATTGTTATTACAATTTAGAACCATGTATCCAAATAATGAACAAAAGCAAACCAAGTAAAAAATATCATATGCCATGTGCCAATAGCTATATGGAGAAAACCTTGGACACATGACTGGACCTGATAGGATGGGGGTTTGATCCCCCACTAGTCAAGATTCCCCCTCCCTATTGTGGTCCTACGGGATTTGTTATGCACAAAAAGAAAAGCCTCTGAGTTATGCGAAAAGTATAGATTAGCATTCCAATATTGATTACTAGGAAGGAAAACAAAAACCAAAATAGGACTTGCCTTGGTTTACAAATTCAGGATCGGTTCCCACAGTAGAAGTTCCATTGCTTTGATAGAGAATTTGATTTAATGTACTGACAGATGATATGCTTCGTTGAGATTGAATGGTGCTGTTATCCAGATCACAAGGGCTAGAACTCCAGAATCCATCAGATACGGTTGGTTTTCTCATTGTCTGGCCCTGAATTCTGAGTCCTTTGGCCGGCTCATCGACAGCAATAATTGGTGTGGGTTTCATACAGCATCCAAAACAACCACTGCTCTGTTATAAAACAAGTTAAATAACAGCAAAACACAAGCCAGTGTAAATACAAGTCCATGTTGCCAGTTCTGTGATTTACTTTTCCTGAATTGTTTCCTTAAAAAGGCTATTTATAAAACATCATTATTCATCAGCAATAATGAACTTTCTTTAAATTTTTCATTTGTTTCCTAGGAGAAGCACCAGTTTCTTGCTTCTCTTTAATAACAAAATTTCTGCTTTTGTTGTTATTTAAAAGCAGATTTTACATTTAGCCCAACACTTCAATTTTCTTTTTATTTTTTTTCCAAACTAGAGCAGTTTCTATTGATTCACAGCACAATCAAACAATCTCTAAATCCAGGAGAAATTTTTATACAATCAATATATAATTGATTTCTCTAGTAGACCATACTGGCAAATACTACAAGGCTAGAATAAGAGATATAACTAAGAAGTGCTATAGCCTATAGGTAGAAGCTCACTCTTCTTTGTTAAGTTGTCAACAACACATTAATCAATAGCCACATCCCATCCACTAGTCATTGAAGCGCTCACATCAATCAACTATATATTGGTGTCCTAACTTCAAATCAAAATACCTCCAAATAAAGAAATGCATTTTCTCTTCTTCAATCCCTAATTTAATCATTAACTGAGAAGCAAAATAGTTATAAATCATTAAGACCCTATTTGGATATACAGTTTAATTAAGCTCTTATAATATAAACGTTTATCATACAAGTGTTTATGTATAAGCCATTTTTATAACCAAAGATAAAATAAAGTCGATTTGTTTTCACATAAGCTATAAACTACTTTCATAAGCTTATGAAAATAAGCTGAAAACAACTTATATATATGTCATAAGCTGTTTTCATAAGCTCTCTCAAAGGGGCAAAGAGTCTCCCCCAGTACTTATGTCTGAAATAAGTCAATACAAAAAGAGCCTAAGGAATGTTGTCCATTTCTTATTTTGATAAAGCACATCAGTAAACAACCACAAGATAACAACTCATAGTAGACATCAATGAATGCGCCCAAAATAATGAAAAAACCATGGATATTGTGGCAAAGACTTGTTTTGATATTCTAACACAGCAAATTGCTTTGCTTTAAATAGTAAAACAGTAAATACCTAACTTTGGTTCTGAAATCTCAATCCTGAAAGCCCTTTCTAACATAAATAAAAACAAGTCAAACAATTGAGAGATTAGGGCAAAAAATGAGGCCCTAATTGATATACATGAGAAAGCAATTTACCAGAAATGGAAAATAATTATTAATTGAATTGAATGAAGTTAAAGCAAAGAAATTGATTGGATATACCTAATAATAATAATAATAATAATAATAATAATAATAATAATAGCAATAGCAATATGGGGAAGGGAATAGGGAGAGGGGTGACACTCACCCCATGCAAGCAAAGATATCAGTGATCCAAGCCGTAATCACCATCTATTTATTAATCTACACCAAAATCAACACAATCACCACCACATAGAGATTTTCTCCGCCACCGACAACAACAAAGTAGAAGAAGATGATTATTTCTGCGTGCGGATGCGGATGCGGGTGAGGGTGGGTGGTTCGTTGGATTTTATATATCGTGTCCGCTGCTGCACTACTGTCACTGTCTGTTGTTCCCACTGTCGTTTAACTCCCAAACTCACCTCATTACCGCTACACTTACCCCCCTTCTCTTTTATTACCCACATCAATTATTTGTAACAGAAAGAGGATCACCTTGTAAAATATAATTTTATCACCTTACTTCATAATTATAAGCATGTCTTTGATGTTAAAACGCAATAAAAGAAGTTTGCTACCTAAACAATTTTGATAAAATAAAGCAGAACAATGCAATGTTAATACCAATAATTAATATTCCCTTTATTGGCTCTTACTCTGTCAAATACCTAAGACCATAATATTGCCAACTGGCTCCTCAATTAACAGTAAGTGGACTTTCATAATAATTTATCAATGATTATAAATAGCTGAATATTGATCATTATATTTGGAACATTAGTTAATTATAAGTAAGAATTTATCAAATTATTCATATTGAAAAAACAAATAGTTGATATTTAATATATGTGATTTCAATAAAAAAAATAAAAGTTATTGTCTAAATTATCTTTTATTAATGAATTGAGTCGCTGAAAATATAAAAGCTTAAACTAAATGAGAGGTGATTTAAATATACTAATATTAGATAGAAGTGAATTTGCTAAGATATGTTTATATTTTATTATTGTTGCATTAAATATTTTATTTCAGAACACCAATTATCAAGATAAAAGTAAATAATCACTTCAAATTAAAAAAAATACTAATAATAACTTATACTACATTTGTCATTAATAATAAGTTTTCATTGCATTTTTCACATATATTAAAAAAAATAATGAATTTAATGTGTTAATTTTAAGTGTTGATGTTACTAAAATGTTCTTTATACATTAATATATTCAATTTTAATTTTTTGTTTTTTAAAATAAATTAATAGTGTTAATAAATGGTATGTTTGAAAACAAATAAATCCACTAAATAAATTAAAAATATACTAATATTTAAGGACAAAGATAACAAATTTCTCACTTAAGACTTATAATTAAGGAGAAATGTAACAAAATTATGACCTTTTCGCAAGTTCGTATGCCATGTTGGCTTTTGAAATTTATTACATAGTTTCTTCGTTGCCAAATTTGTCATAGTAATTCAACTGAAATACTTTAAGAAACTTCCAAAGGCTTTCTTAATTCATTTAAAAATAATCATTTAATTGAAAAAGTTTGAAACAATAGAAAATAAATTCAAAAAATATTTTTGTTTAATTTTAAATAGTTAGGAGTAATGACCTCCAATTTTATTTTGCACTATTTGAGATATAAACTTAGATGGAATAACTTTTTTTCAAATTCGCCGTCAAATGCCACGAGCATGCGTAGAAGTATATATACAAAATATATTGTCGATCAATGATATAAGAATTATTTGGTGGTTGATTAATATGAAAGAGAGTATAATAATAAAGATAATACGAGTTTAATTCTTACTTTCAATAAAAATAACAATATTACTGATATTAATAAATTAGTCGTTTGAATATATATATATATATATATATATATATATATATATATATATATATATATATATATATATATATATATATATATATATATATATATATATATATATATATATATTTGACTGTGCCAATGAAGAACATAATAATTCTATTGAAGAAATCAAAATTGTATTGTCACTTCCATAAGTTCGTCCAAATATCCATCAAAGTGTTATTATAGAGTACACTTTAACCAAGCTGTGAACTTGTGAGGCACCCTTGATAAAGACTTTATTATGTTTGAGGCTCCTCTTTAAAGGGAAATGCACAATCACTAATGTTGATGCTAGAGGTGTCCTCGATTATAGAGGACTTTATAATTCTTTTATGAAAGAGGACTTTAATTTTAGTTTTTCAGGACTGTTGCAGTTTTATATTTTTCTCATTTCATTTCTTTGTTCCTATGATTTTTTCTTCTTGTAGTTTTTTGCTCCTTTGTATATAATAAAAATAAACATGTACATAGAACATCAAATCCGTCTTAATATTTTTAGATTCGTGTTCAAAATAAAAAATTAAATTTTTAATAATTATAAATTATTTTAAAATATTATACTTTTACTGAATAAATACAAAAAAATTCAAACTACTCTACTTAAATTCATTAAAAATAAGTAGATTGTAAATAATATATAAATATAACTTCAGGTCAATATTAATTTTTTAGTTATTTAAAAAGAGACATGATTCTAAATACTTTTTGAAGCAAATTCATAACTTTTCTAATCACATTTAAAAAAATAATAATCACACTTTCTTAATTACATTTTATAACTTTTAAATATACTATCAAATAATATATTAAAAATAAAACTAAATAACATTTTTAATTTTTTTTTTGTCAAAACAAATTTCTTAATTGTATGACATTTTTTCTACGCGAACTCATTTATTAACTAAACTTTTTTGTTGAGTTCAATAAAATATGATACAATAAATCATTTTTTTAAAAAATAAATTTTAAGTCTTATTGAATTTGAATGTTGCTTTCATTCTATAGAATTTTTTTAACCAATATATCACAATTTTAATAAGTAAAAAATAATTGAGACTTAAAATCTTTTGGGCTATGTGCAATTGGCAAGTTGCACGGGACAATCACCGAACTTGCAAATCACGTATGCTGATTGGACATCAAATAGTTTATATTACTTGATAATAAAAATAATTTTCATTTGTGATCGGACAAATCTTTTAAACAGACCTATAGGTAGAGTAGGTGACGCATTTTGGCTAGGCTAGCTTCATCTCTGGATACATACCTTGGCAATGACTTGACTTAGCAAGCCACTTTTAGCATGAAGACACTCTAATAGTAAAGGTGGCAATAAAACGACTAATACATTTAGAAAAATAAAAAATAAATTAGTCTTTTAATTTATTTTTTGTTTTTTTTATCTCTTAATTATATTTTTTTAATTAAATTAATTATTTTTATTAGTTTTTGTCAAAAAAAAAACGACAACTGTTGCTGATATGTCGTTTATGGTAGAAGAAATAAGAGTAAAATGAAACTAAAAAGTTACTTAATGGATCTAAAGTCATGAAATTTAATAAATGAGGTAAAAATTGGTGTAAATTTTGATTTTGATTATTAATTAAAAATGTTGGTGTTTGAATAATTGACTTTAAGAATTACAAAACATTTTAAGATATAAAAAATTGCAAATTAAGAAGAAGAAAAGATGAATTATAAACTAAAGAAAAAGAAAAAAAAAAACAAAGAAAAACCGTTTTTTACTTTAATTCCCTTAACTTATATTTTATTTTCATTTCTTCTACCTCGAATGACATCTCAACAAAAGTTAATCTTTTTTGGTAAAATTAAAAATGGCCAACATGACTAATATAAATATTAAGTGATTAAAATAAAAATAAAAAATAATTAAAGAACCAAATTGAAACTAAAACATAAGTTAAGAGACTAAAAGAGTAATTTAAAAAAAAAAATTCATGTCATTCTCATGTTTACAAGGTAACCATTAGAGATAGATTCCCTATAAAACTAATGGAGGCTCTTGCCCACACAAGAAAATAAAAAATTAGTATGAAAAATACTATTATTTGTATTAAATCTCCATAAATCCTTATAATTTTAAAAAGCATATTGTGTATCCAATGATATATTTACTTCTAAGGTTAGTTTTAAGTTTGTCTGTGACATCTACAACTATTAAAAGAAGTGTCTCTATCATAAATTTTGTAAAAAATTGAATGCACAATCGTATTGAAGATAATCGATTGAATGATTTGTTAGTTATATATATATATATATATATATATATGGAGCTACATATTTGATAATATTGACACTAAAAAAATTATTAAATATTTTTAAAATATAAAACTTATACATAACAATTATAATTTATAGAAACACTTGTATATTGTAAATTTGTTTAATCATTATAATTATATTTTATAAAAATTAATAATATTTTTCTTTAATCGAAATACATGTACTATTTCATTGTTATGAAATTTTTAGATCCGCCACCCACTCGTGACCACATATACTCGCGAGTTTCTCCATTACTCATGTGATGCAGAGGAGCGTTAGATTATAGGTTGGGATAGTTATTGTCTTTTTTTGTTCAAATGGATAGTTATTGTCATTTGACTTATTATACATGGATGGTCGAAAGTGCTCTATAATCATCTAACAACAAGGTGCATACCCTTGCCTCTTTCTTTTTATTAATTAAAAAAAATGTGCATACCCTATGAATCTCATAAAATCAAGTGACATAGATGACTCTTGGGAGCTTATACAACATTGATGTTAAGGGTGGAAAAGCAACGAGATGTCTCAAACAACCTGATCCAAAATGGTTGGGTTTCAGTTAAACCCATCATTCATGTAGGACTCACTAGTGCGAAATCGGGATTAAATGACATAAATTTTGAATTTAAGTTGAAAATGCTATATGTTTTAAGTTGGTTATTTAAATAACCGGTCTAACAAAAGTGTCTTATGTTGATTACTTGTATAATCAACAGGGCCGATCCTCAATTTTTTTTTATAATATATTTTAATTTTTTAAAAAAGATATTGATATCTTTAATTTTATGCACTCTAAAATGTCTGAAATAAATAGTAAGTTTGCCACCACTAAGTGTGACAGTGACGGCAGCTTACCAGATTCAACTATTAAAATCTTGAATATGTTAAGAGTTTTGTAATTTTATAAATCCAATTTTTAAATTTAAAAAAGATCTCCAAAAATATTAAGACGACCAGTATAAAACATGTTAAATATTTTATAATGTAGTGAAACTTTGAGTTATTGTATATTTCTCCTCTTTTTTGTGAAAGAAACATTCTTCTTGTTCTCTTCTCTTGTTGTCTTCTTATTCTCTCTCGCCTGTCGACTTTGCTTAGTAGTCACCGTCATTTCTTTATATGTTTTTACTCACTTGTTCTCCTCGTTTTCTGCTTACTGCTTAGCTTATTTATGCATATGCATCTCTTGCTTTTCATGCATTTACGTTTAAATATGTAGATTTGTAGGAACTCACAGTTTAAATATGGAGAAGAGATGAGACAAATGAATTAGTAATTTCCGTCCATCAATCAACCACATGATTTACAATTATATAAAATATTTTACACTGACAGTGCATGAAAATAAAACTATGTATTTAATATAAATCCATGTATTTTTATAACATAAAAAACTATAAAATCACGTCTCAAATTAGTTAAATGGTGATAACCCAACCACTAAAGGCAGAGGAGAGATAAAAAAAAACTAAAAAATTGGTTAGAAAGATTTGGAGATCGATAATTTGTAGAGATATGCTTCATCGCTACATTTGTTATATGTGCCTACGTCAGGTAAAGTTTAGTTGTTGATGCTGAAGATTTTGTGCCTATTCTATCTTTTTATGACTCACCTACAAGTGCAGTATCCATTTTCCAAAAAAATCTTCGAAGTACGAATATTTATTTTAATTTATAAAAAATCTAAAAACCAACTAATGTGAAGTTCGTGATTTTAATAGAGTATATGTATTATGGGAACAACAAAGATCGGCTTCCATTCCCAGGTCACACAATTCATGTTAGGAATGTAGTCCTACCAAGTGGCAACTAGTTAGTAAAAAAAAAAAAGTAGCAACTAGTCCCTGTTTCTGACTTTTACGGCTTCACAACTTATATCTATCCATATCAGGCAATTCCGATCACCATGACTGAAACAAATAGGGCCACATGGGATTAAGAGGGAGTGATGCATCCAAGAGTAAAAAAGTGAGATATATAGATAACAATATATTGCAAATAATTTCCATCTCTGGTGGGTGTGTATTAATTGTGTGCCCCACCGATCCAGTGTTCACTGAAACACATTGCAACAAGGGTACCTTCTGATGAAGAAGAAACAATATCTAAGAGTGAGGCATATCAAATATGGCGCACAACAAAACAAGTATAAGGAGATAACTTCATCAACCAATACAAAGTAAGAAGAGCGTGCCAGAGGCCTCGATCCAGTACAATTGATTAACAATATCTTCATATTTATTCCTTGTAAAATTTGGATTGGAAATTGCTAATTATCTTCCTTACTTCTTAGACATAATAGAGGCCAGGCCAACTCTCCATCCGTACAACATAGACAAGCTGTGCCTTTGAGGAATAATAGAAGCCAGGCCTGTTCGCAAAGTATGAATTGGCCTAATCTCGTGCTTGGTGCAGCTTGTACTTATCTCCAATGACCTGAATTGATTTTAAATTTTTAGCAATCATATTGCTGGAATTCAATAGGCATACATGAAACAGAAACGAGTAGAGCATCATTTGGATATTCACAAGTTAGTAACTATGACAATAACCAAGCATAATCCCACTAAGTAGAGTCGGCTACAGGTTAGTAACTAAGGATGTCAAAATAAATCAGCCATCTCTATAACCTCGTGTAAATAAGCAAAGTACAAGAAAACGTAAGCTGATCAACAAGCTCATCCATTAGCTTATAGTGTTTGAGTAGTTTATAAGCTTGTTTGACCAAAATAGGGGCGTTTAACAAATGAATTTATCTCATTTTCATTAGCTTATAGCATTTTTTCAAACAAAACTTGAATATGTTATGAACATAAGAAAATAAGAATATTATAAAGGATATTATCCATTCACGAGGAAAAAGGTCTCTTCCAAAGGAAAATCCCCTTATTACGCTGTAGAACAGTTTTTCATTATTTCTTTCCCGATGCTTCTTTGTTTTCACCCTAATTCCTATGTATATCCTATACTATACAACCTTGCCGCTGTGACATATATACCCTAATGAATTCTTAGAAGATGAGCTCTAGGGTGCCCAATAAACTTGTTGGGAATACGATGAATAAGAAACAACCACTTGTGTCTTACTTACCATGTCAGAAGAACTAATATTTGTATAATATACATTTGGCTTTTAAATTTGCAGATGCCTCCTAAAGTTACAATTTTTGAAAAAAGAAATCCAAAAGTGGCTCTTTGTTTTCCCTCTTCGATTTCATTTCATTTCATTTTACCCATTCTTCCCTTCTACTCAAAGTTTCTCCTTTGTGTATGCTTTTGAATTTCGAAGGTAACTGCAAATACCTCTCCTATAGTCCTATGTGTATTCTTCTCAATTTCATTTGAGTTTTTAATTTTTACTTTAGGTCACAAGAAGACGAGGAAGGGGAGGAAGAAGACTCAGGGTCCTTTTATTAAGTCTAAGACAACTATTGTTTCATTGCAGTGCAGTTTAAAGAGGAAGAATTATGACTCGACATTAGATTTGTTTTCAAAAAGGATGAGGGAGATTTTAAGACCGCACCTGGAGGCTTGATGAAAGAGAAGGTGGGACTGGAAAGTGGAAATGAATAGAAACAATATGAGCTACAACAATAACACACACAGCTACAAAAGGCCCATAGCTACAACTCCCTGTGAAAGTCTCAATATGAGCTGAAAATCAGCAGATTATTTTTGGGCAGCAGGTAAAGATCTTAAATATCGAGATTAGAAAAATCTGAAAATACAAGTTCTTTTACCTCAAAGATTTTAACTATAAGCAATAATGATAAACTCAATAAAAGTCACCCCCTGCCTCAAACACCGAAACAAACAGAGACACGATGCTTTAAAGCAAGAAAACAATGCTTTTGTCACTTTTGAACAACGCTTAGACAATCACTTCAGGAGACTATGAAGCTTCAACCAGAGGAGAATAGGAAAAGTCTTCACAAGTTTTGTGAATTTGATATTGGGGCCCTATAATAATTACTCATAACTTTAGGGTCCACTTTACAAACAGTTGGCTTAATTGTTATGTGGAGAGTGTTTAACAGCTATACAATAAAATTACCCAAAGTAAATTGGGTACATGATTACATGCACCCAACATATTTCTTGGATAACTTAAAATATACCTTCTAATAAATCTCCTCATTACTAAAATAAGGTTGTTCCTTAAACGCCCCAAACTGTATTAACTAGCTTAGCATGTGTCCTTAATCTCCCTTCATGTATACTCCTTCACAACCTTCCCTCGTGACTGCTGCTCGTTGCTAAAATTACTTCCCTATGGAAGATCAACCTTGTCGTCAAGATTGAAATAGGGAAACTAGTTAACTACTCCTGCAAAAACTGCTTATCAACAGATGTAGCCATGCCTGCCATTCCCACTCCCCCGTATAATCAGGTTTATAAGGCATAAGCACACCATGTCTGCCAATAGATCTGCCAGCTAACACTCTAACGGGTGCAAGTCAATAGGTAATTACGCTTCCACCTCCTGGTACAACATGGCCTTCTGATGAGATATGTGGTATACAAGGTGAATACAAAACTGCTCTGGAAGCTTAAATTGAAAGCAACATAACCTATTTGTTCGATAACTTGTTAAGGCCTATATTTGGAGTGAACCTGCCCTAGTTTTGACCCTTTCCTCTTTGGAGTTTCTGTACTGGATGATCTGCTCTTCTGCATTTGCAGATGATGTTTAAGTTGTTACAGCATTTCATCTATGCTGACCAGGTCTTGCACGACAGCCTCCACCAAAACTTCCCTAGGCATTAACTTAGATGCCCCGTGATAAAATTATATAAACATATTTTTGTGATATTTTATATTTATCAACAAGTTCAACTAATTCACCAAACACTTAAAATTCAATCAGTTAGCTTGTCAACTACAAGGTTATATCGAGGTCCACCATCGGCTTGTTTATCTGCTATCATTAGCTTATATTCTACTTTTGCCAAACAAAACCTACATCATTCACACTAGTGTGTACGCGTGGCAAATGGAATTTGGTAAACCCTAAAAAATAATATAACCTATCGGCTTGAATCTAAACATGCATACCAAGAATGAATCTACAATTTATCACAACCACAAGGAGGAAAGTAAGAACACATACGGCTGATGAGATGGAGCTTCATTTGCAAATGTTGACATGCCTTGTCTTTGTTTGTGCTTAGGATTTGCTGTGCACAACACATAAACTCGTCCTCTACGTTTAACCGTCCTACAATATTCACACATCTTCTTCACAGATGACCGCACCTTCATGATTTCTGAACAAGTAAAACCAGTCCAACAAGCTATCATATATATAAATATAACCCAACCATCATACCCCAAAACAACATGTTAAACAATTACTCATGAGGTTCTAAATAGTTTTCCATTCTACATTAGACTTGGCAAGGAAATCGAAACATTGAGAAACTAAACATTCAACAGGCAGCATATGAATAGATAAAATTTTAATGAAATTCACATAACTAGAAAGTAGATATCACATTCCTAGCCATATTGTTCTATAAAAGACTACGCAAAGAGGGAAACCGAAACAGTGTTTTCAATCGCACCGGTTTAGGGCGGCATCGTAGAATCGCGGTGCGGAGTGGAGCTATGTGCGACGCAACTCTTTAATGCGTTGCCTTTTGTAGAGGCGGCTATCGCAAATCGCATACTCGCACGTGCACCGAGAGAAATGAAGGAAAATTCGAAAAAATGAATAAAAAAGAAGGAAAACCTGACGACTTTCTCACTGTTTCCGGCGAACTTCCTTACTACTACAACAACTCCGGCTGCGTTTTCCGGCTAATTGATTTTGAGTTAAGTGTGACTCCAAAGTCTTAATGATACAAGGGCGAAGCGACAGCGGCGTTATTTTGTTTTTTTACTTGATGGAACTTCATGGGCCTCTTCAAAAGAAGTGTACTGGGCTTGGTATTAGAATTCATATGGAAAATTAGATTTGATAGCCTCACTTTGACTATCTCACAATTTTTGAAAACTTAATTTTATCCTTATTATTTTTATAATTTTTGTTGAAAATTTTTGGATTCATTTTCTATCTACCAAATTTTAAGTTTTTAAAATTTTCGATAAACAAAAGAATTTATTTTCAAAAATTTCGATAGACAGAAAAAGTTGAAAATATTTTGCTTATTAAATATTTTGTTTTCAAAATTTTTAGTAGACAAATAAAAAGCTAAAAAAAATTATCTATTAATATTTCGTTTTCAAAATTTTCGATAGATAATAAAATCGATTTAAAAATTTTCAGCAGACAAAAAAAAAATTTAAAACCTAAAACTTTTATTTTTCAAATTTTTCGATACTTATTTTTAGAATTGTAAAATTTAAAAAATGAATTTTTCGATAATTATTTTATTAATCGAAAAAACTTGAAAATGAAAATTTTGTGTAGAAAATAACTACCGAAAATTTTTAAAAAATATTTTTTTGATTCAAGAATTTCAAATGAAAAAATTAATTTTTCCAGATTTTTTGAATGGGGTATGTGTGAATTGTCTGAAATTTTTTTATTTTTAGTATTATTGACTATGAAAATATTTTGAAATTACTGGGGATAAAAAATACAAATGTGGGATGTAGATTTAAGTCGGGTATGAAATCAAATTTTCATCTATACGTCATATGTTTGTTTTTCTAGATGAACGTGCGTGGTTTTTCTCGGTGAATGTACATGTCCTCCCATGTTTTATTTTTCTGGCCCATATACATTACTGAAAGTTATATGATTCGAAAGTATATTTTACACTAAAACTAGAATTCAATTAAATAAACAAAAAAAATGGAGATTGGATGACCATTCAACTCTAAATATAAAGATGGTTGTAATTGTTTTTACAATAAATCAAATTTGTGAAATCAATCTTTTTCCTTCCAAATCAAATACTCAAAATGAATGATATTGTTTCCTCCATTAGTTATTTGTACTAATCTATCTATATTTAATTCTAGTAGGTGTTAATTGATGAAAAACTTATCTTAAAAAATTTGTTTTTGGTTCGACTCGATTTGGTTCAAGATCTATATTCGGCTCTAAGTTTTTAATGCGATTTCCGATCATACTCTCTTGATCTCTAAAACCATTACAATAGTTTATTTGGGTGTCAAAAGCTCCCTTCTAATTTTCCAACACATGTAAAGTCAGTAGTGGATCTTGAACTATAATATTGAGATAGTCAAATATTGAAAACTTGAATGGATAAATAAAAAGTATAATATTGTATTATATATAATAAATTTAAATTGTAAATTTACAAAATAAAAAAAATATTAGAGAGAGAAGTAGTAAATTAAATTTTAGTTAATATTTTTAATAATTAAAAATTAGTTGGAATTTAGGTTGGAAAATTTATTTTATTTTATAATTATAATAATTATTTTTGTAAATTTTTTTATAAATTATTTCATTGATTTTTTAATAATACACGTCTAAATTATAATTTAGTCTACAAAGAAATTGAGCTTTAGTCTAATCTTAAAAATTGGACCTAATAAAAAAAGTGCAATTTTAATAATTAAAAAAATTGGTAAAATAAATTTTAGTCCATGTACACATATAAATTCAATGAGGATCTACACATACCAATATTCATGTCATTTGGTTAGATTAATTCATGTAACAAGAAAAAATGCACATATAGTATGTTATCTTTACATATTAGTCTGAAACATATATTTCCACAACATAATTCAACAACCGCAATTCAACGTATCTTCAAATTTTTTTTAGATATTATTTTCGTATAAATTTTAACTATAACTGCAATTGAACATATTTTCAAATTTTTTTAGATATTATTTTCATATAAATTTTAACTATTTCTATATATTCAATCAAATTCTCATGTAAAAAAGTTTTTTTAGATGTAAATTCATGTGTCCTTTTCAAATAATTTGTATAGTGGTTATGATAAAACTAATTTAATTTATATTAATTTAGTATTATAAATAAAATAAAATAAAAGAAGAAATATTTTTAAAAAAGATTAGAAAAAATTTTGGGGGCCGTGTTCAGTTTATGTCACACAACAAAGCTGCGAACTGCTTACTACTATATAAATAGTAATGACGCGTATATTTTCAAACTCAATTGTAAACGTAACAAAGCTGCGAACTGCTTTCTACTATATAAATAGTAATGGCGCGTCTATTTTCAAACTGAATTGTAAAATGAAGATGGAAGATAATCAGATACTATACTGAACTTCACTTAAAGAATGTCAACGAGAAGTGCATTCAATACTTTTGGGAAACGCCGACACTCGCCGAAGACGGAAGTGTCGCATTCAGATTCGACACTCGCCGAAGACGGAAATTCGAACACTGCGTCAACAGCGCAGGAGTCCGACTCAGACTCGGACATGACTCTAGCGGCTGCATCGGTGTAAATCTGTTTTTTCAAAAGAAACTATGTAAATTAATAAATATATCATTGAAAGTATGAAATATCAATAAAAATACAGGTTAGGTAAACTTTGGATTAATGTCTCTTAAAAAAATTGTCTTTAAATTAATTTTTTTTTCTTTCAAATATCTAGATATATTTATTACGCATGTAATTAATAATACTAATTTATAATATGAAAAGTAAAACTAGACACATTTATGTAAATAAATTAATAAGAGCAAGGATATGACTAAAAAAGTTAATGTTATTTTAAAATTTAAAAACAATAAATAAAAATATATTTTTTTAAATATCAGAAAACTGAAAGTATTGATGCATTAAATTAAGGTGAACACTCAATTACTTTAGATTTTGGTTAAGTATGATATTCAATATGCAGCGGCACAGCCAATGTAATTATAAAAAAAATAAAGTATTATTTGAACTTCGTCAATAATAATTTTTTTACTTATATAAAATATAAATTAAATCAACAGCTACACAAATAAAAATTGACAATAGTTATTAAGAAAAATTGAGCTCAAAGAATCAAAATTTATTTATTTTTTACTATGTACTAATACACCAACAAAGTGTATGAATGTTGGTTTAAATGTTTAAGAATTGACACTTGAGTTTCAATTCTTGTTAACATTATAACTTCTTTAAGTTATAACTTCTTTAATAGGTGATCGGTCAATATATTTAATAGTATTTTTTAATTTTTGAAACTTCGTCTAGTTTTTATAAATTTCAAGATCCAACTCACATAAATTTTTTCACTAAAATAGACTAACAATATTTTTATCAATGTAACAAAATTATTTGCAATAAACTCAATCTATTTTGTATGTGTCTTGCCGTGATAAGTTCACTTTTGTATTTGTTGATAGATTTGTTTATACATTGTGGTTGTTTTTTGTTCAGCCTTGCCAATTATCTCTGATTTATTTTGAAAGATTGGGTGATAGATTTTTTTCATTTTTTTTGTACTGAGCCCAAGTATAGCTTGTTGTCACAATTTAATGAAAGTTTTACCCTGTACCTGATTTTTATACTTATACCCCATAATTTTATGAAAATGTCAATTATATCCTCAATTTTTTTTTTACTATTTTACTAATTCAAAGTTTTTTTTTTTACTATTTCATCTTTTTCGGAGGCAGAAAAAAGATTTCCGATAGGTAAAAGTTTTCCAGTAACATCCAGAAAACTTTTTTGAAGAATTCCGGTACACACCTTATTTTTGGTAGTTTAAGTTTTCCGGAAAAGTTAATAAAAGTTTTCCGGTAGTTCGGGAAAACTTCAAAAAAGATTTCCGGAAATGTGTTATGTACCGGAAAACTTTTTTCAAGTTTCTCGGAGTAGAAGTTGTATACCGGAAAACTTGAAAAAAGTTTTCCAGAAATAAGGATTTATATATATATATGTGAGGGTATTTTGGACTTTTCCTTCACTTTTTTTGGGGTATATGGATAAAGGAGGAAGTACAGGGTAAAATTTCCAATTTAATACATTTCTTTTTTTGTTCAACCAATAAAAGTTTTCTAAAGGGGCTAAAGAACTCAGAGTATTAATCATTAATTTATTTTTTTTAGTAATTGTCTTGGTGTGTCATTTATTTCGTGTTAATTGGTCATTAGAAACTCACTACTGTTTCGTTGAACATCAACAGGAGGAAGTACAGGGTAAAATTTTCAATTTAATACATTTATTTTTTTGTTCAACCAAAAAAAGTTTTCTAAAGGGGCTAAAGAACTCAGAGTATTAATCATTAATTTAATTTTTTTAGTAACTGTCTTGGTGTGTCATTTATTTCGTGTTAACTGGTCATTAGAAACTCACTACTGTTTCGTTGAACATCAACTGTTAGAATATCTTATCTTATTTTTTGAAATAAATAATTTGCTTTAAAATAATTAAATTCCAATTTTTATAATACTTATTTTTTTTTAATTTAATATTTTTTTTACTATTGCATATATTTCAAACATAATTAATTATTATTATTTCAAAATGTTAATTTTTAATATATTAAAATAATAATAATAATAATAATATTTTGTTTAAAATTTGTTATTTTAAAGTAATTTTAAATAATAATATTTGATTAATATTTTATAGTTGTAATTTAGATTGATTTTTTTAAAATGTCATCTGAATTGAATATTTTTTTATTTTTAACTTGTTACTTTAGAGTATTTTAATTTTTTGATCGGCTGAAAATTTTACTTCATAACCGATTTAAAGAGCATTGCAAACACTCCTAATCCAAACTTGTCCTTGATTGAAATAAACAATCACATATAAAATAAACAAGAATGAAACTACAAAACTTTGCTTCATTTAACACCGACTATGACATTAATCATAAATAAATATGAATCATTCACAAACCCACAAAGAAAGGGGACACTGACAATCCACCCAAATTAGATTAGATGAAGAGTTTGCAACATAAATTTCTGTTGAACTTGTATAAAATAAAGAAACAAAAGTTGTTTTTCATATAAAAGGATTGAGTCTAAAAAAAATCTACATTGTGTCTTGTCTTAAGTCCACAAGTCTTATTTTCACTTTTGTGCTGGTTGAAATAATTGTCTCTTATTTCAGGTATTAAATTTTATTATAATTGTCTCTAGATTTCGAAAGCCTCTTGTTTCATTTTCAGGTATTTTCAAAAAAAATTAAATTTTATTTGGATTAGATAATTTAAATGTGTATTTTATAGATTAAGACTGATCAATTCAATCGTATATTTTTGTGTATTTGAAAATATCATGTGGTGAAAAAAAAAACACCCTAAATTTTTTTCTCATTATTTGGTACTTAGTTAATTATTTTGTGTTAACCAGTCATTTGGAATTCACTACTGTTTCATTGAACATTAACTATTAGAATATCTTATTTTATTTTTTAAAATAAATTATTCACTATAAAAATAATTAAATTCCAATTTTAAAAACAATGAATATGAGTAGTTTGAACATCCAAACCCAGACGTGTCAAAAAAATGAAGGCTTAAGGACTTAAGGTTAGACTTTTTTTTAAAACATACAAGGTCAAGGCGGAAGGTTTTGTCGGTCAGACTTTTCTTTAAAACATACAAGGTCTAAATGTGAATTAACGTAGACAAGGCCGTAGGACTCGGTCCGCTTTACTTATTCTCACCCCTGACTATCACATTAATCATAAGTAAATACTACATTTGATCCCCATTTGTACTCATTAATTGTTTTAACTTTTTGATTAATTTTACATATATATATATATACCCTTATGAAAAAGGATGAGATATTAAATATCACTAATAATATTAAAAAGACAAACATTATAAATAAAAATATAAAAGTAATTAAAATAATAAATGCATCTTGAAAGTTGTAATTTTTTCTTAAACAATAAATTCTCTTGTATATAAGACAAGTATGAACGACTGACAAAGTCCACAAAGACAAGGGACAATTCATCCTAAATTAGATTAGATGAAGACTTTGTAACATAAAATTTTGAACTTATATAAATTAGATAAACAAAATTTATTTTTCATGTAAAAAGAATGAGTAAACAATATAAAAAGGTTTTTCCTCTACATAGTTGTATTTGTATGCCTCCATCTCATAGGTCTCAAAATCTGAAGTCAGGATCTACATCCATCGCCCAAGCAAATTTTTCCAGCAGAGTTTTACTGAAAATCTAAGAATTTCAGGCCCCAAGCAACAAGAGTATGTTAGTCATAAGCCAATCAAAATCAAACATCAGAGGTATATATATCAGCTCGCCATTTTAAGTTCACTATCTTACAAAGATATTCAAATGGCTTAAATATGTTTTTATATATAAGTGGAAAATTTGATATATATTTTTTTTGTTTTAATCCTCGTCAAAACAAAACAAAAAATATTATACCAATCAGTTCGAAACAAAAACAATATTTCAGGGACTAAAAAATGGAATATAACATAGATCAAAAACATGAGAGAAACTTTCTCCACCCCTAGAGAAGTTGAGATGAACCCTTCTAATTTATTCTAGTAGATATCTATAATGGATACTAAATAAATATTTATTGAATAAAAGTGGGAATTAGAATACATATCACACTATTATTTACTAAATAGATACTCCTTCTCGACACCATAATAATAATAATAATAATAATAATAATAATAATAATAATAATAAGTTAAATTTTAATTAAAATAAAAAATAACTATTTTTAAATATTTAATGTTATTATTTTTAATAGGCATTCTTTAAAATATTTAATGTTGATAATTAAATGTTTGACATTTAAAAATAATAATTTAGTAAATTTAACTTATATTTTACATGAAATTTAAAAAATTAATTATATTTAATTATATTTTTTAATATCTGTGAAAGTAATTTTTTGTTATTTATAAATATTATTGATTCTATTAACAAGTAACAGTCTTCAATTTCAAAAGCTAATTTATTAGTAGTATTTCAGAAATTTAAGAGAACGAAATCAACTCTTACAATTTGAAACACCAAATCAAATATTCACTCAAAAAATTATGAAGAAATAAAGACTCAACAAACAGGTGGGGGATTGTGATACACAGACAGTAAAACAAATATAAAATTCAGCTTGTGAATTCAACAAAGTGAAAAACCGGTGGATTTGAACGATGGAATGAGAGTCGTGGTGGAATTATCGGGACAGTATTAAAGTGTTCAATTATCCTGTGGACCATTTTTGCAATCAAAACTCAACACGTTTAATTTAATTGCTTAGTTAAATCAGCAACTGCATTTGCCCGCGTACCGTTGTAATTGTTTTAAAATTTTGAATAAAAATGTGATGTTTAATTTATTTGTGTAATTATTTTTAATTTAATGTGATAATTTTTCTGATTACCCGACAAATATAATAGTGGAAGACACTTCTATCGTCAGTGAAAGTTTTTGACTTATATGCATTTATGTCTTAAATTTCTAGGATTTATTTAGTTTAGCTCATTTAGATTAAAGTAGCAATGAGTGTACACTCATATATTAGATATTTATTTGACTCTCCAACTCTTAATGGTGGTTGATGATGGTGCTCACCCTCACCCGACCGCGTAGCTCCAACATTATCATGATGGTCGACAGTGGAGTTTCAGATATCCTACGATGGTCAATCACCTTACACCTCCACCATTGGTAATGTTAATTTATAAATAAATAATATTTTTGATGGTCAATCACCTTACACCTCCACCTTATGGGGGTGTACATCAAAATTACTTTTCAGATTAACTAAAATTTAAGCAACTATTTAAATTTAATTTTAAAAAAAAATTTAATTTTAAAAAAACTCATGACTGACCTTTAGATTTTGGATGCTTTGAGCGAACAAATAATATGATGCCCTTGTAGTAATTTCTGGTTTCATGTTCTGTTTATTTTTTATTACAAAATTATTAATAATCCATTGATGATTATAATTTTTTTTGAAAAAATATGTTTTTTATTTGAAAAACTGTGTTTATTTATTCAAATTGATAAAAATACATCAATTAAAAATAAATTTAAAGTTGTTAAAATTAAAAAAATGAATATGCGAATAAACTCACGTCATCTAGGTTAATAGTAAAAAAACAGCAAAATATCTTCAAATATGACAAAATTAAAGTGTCAAAAATACACATGCATCTAAATTTATAATGTTGACGCATCAAAGTTGCTCGTTGAATTTGTAATGGATTAAAATTGGGTCTGAATCAAACGAACACATAACAAGATGAAAATAAGTCAACGAACAAAAATAAAAAGATAGAGAAAAATGATTTAAAGGGGTATTTTTAGACAAAAAATATCATAAACCACCTCATTTTAATGTATGAAAAAAAAAAAAGAAATGTGCATAAATTTTTTAATTTATTTTGTGTAGATTTTTGATAAGATTAATTTTAACAATTTTAATTTGAAAAAATTATTCTCAAAGGCTACAACTATAATGAAACTGGTGATATTTGTATAGTTTGTGCAGTGTAAAAAGAACTTAATATTGTATAATTTAATTTCGATTTAATAGTTAAAATTTCTCTTATAATTTTTAATTTTTCACATAGAATTTCAGATCAAGAACATTATACTTATGATGTTTTACATTAGTTATAAGATATTTTTGAAAAGTAGTTATAAGATTTTTACAATTTCTAGTTCTTATCATAGAATGAGCTAAGTCTTAAAGTATTAAATAAAATCTAAAATTTTCTCATATGTTATTTAGTATAAAAATTATGAATCGTGAAAGTTTCTTTAGTAGTCTATAAGATTTTGTTATGTACAATTAGAGGATTTTAATTATATTATCTTTTGCAATAAAACACTAAGATACAAAAAAAAAAAATTGGTGAACATATTGAGATAAATCTTTAAATAAATTCATTCTTTGTTTGAACTTTGTTGTGCTTAATATTACAAGAATATCGCTAAAAAAATATATCACAAGAAAAGCTGTAAGTAGTATAAGACACGACGAGACTCTAAAAATCTATTTTTTTTTTCATTTCACAATTTTTTCTTGCAACTAGATCTCAATTCATTTTTTTCATTGAAGATATTACATTATTTTATTTTTCATTCAAATTTTAACCTTCATAATATTGTCTAATGTCCACCGCATAAAAATATTTTGGTGCTCTTCGAAGAATGGAGTATTAACGGTCATCCATATCTAAATTGTGCTTAGGATTACTATTGAATAAATTATGTTTGATTCAAACAAGAAAGATAACGGGGAGTAGCAGTGAGAATAATGAGTTTTGATTTTCTCAATTTATGTCAATTATTTCTATTTCTTTTTAATTTTATTATTTTTTTCAATTTTTTTTGTTGAATCAAAAACTTTATATGTATGATAAACTTTCAATCTAACTAAAAATAAAAAAAAAATTAAATTAAATTAAAAGAAATAGAGATAATTGATAGAAATTAAAAAATATTTGAATTGAGAGAATATAAATTCGAGAAGAGTAATAATAATAATTACTTTTACCAAATATAACTACTATTATTGTTAATTATTAACGATTTAAATTATTTCATGTTAGAAAAGAGATATCACCAATATGTTAGAAAAGAGATATTTGGGAGCGCTTTGTAAAAAATTAGCCATATATTACTGAATTAGGGCGACTAATAATTTAAGTATCAAGTGTTTTTTTTTTAGACATAATTAACTGTGAAGTGTTTTTTACTGAACTATTTGTATATTTGCGAAATAACTGGTCAAGGATAGCAACTATACGTTATATGAAAAACGTATCAACTAGTAGTATTCATTAATGAATGATCTAGTCAAAATATTAATAATTAATGAATAAATGATGTTTAATAAAGCATTCTAAATTAATTTAAAACCTTGGCTCTACCCGCATGCCACGTTGTTTACCATCCACCTGGGTACATGATAATTTTTTTTTTATTTAAAAATTTTCTTTAAACAATGATTTTCAAAAGTTTTCTGTCACGTGTACAACCATTTCTTAAACTACTGTTTGAATAATATTTTTAAAGAAAATGAAGACGAAACATGAAATATTTAGATAAAAAATTTATTTAATCATAAAATTTGTGTTTGCCTAACCTGGTAGAGACTTGGGCCTTGACGCTATCAGTAACCCATCGTATAACTTCCAATGTCAATTGTTTTTTTATCGTTTTAAACATAGTATAGTATTCCTTATGTTACTTTTTAATGGTTAATTTCTTACTAAAACATGGTCATGATTTTAAAATTTAAAATTATATTCATTACCATACTTTTACCTTGTAATGATATATATTGACCCGGAATGGATCTAGAAGGATAAATTGGTAGAACAACACTTCATCATTTGCGTGATGGGATGATATTTACAAGATTTCTAACAATCAAGTCTAACATATAATTTAGTGAAAGTTAGAGGTTTAAGATCCAAGGGTGTGTACCTTGACTATGTATATATTATCAATATTATAGAGGGGTATATGATCTTGCTTATATAATAATATTCGTTTTTTTTACGGACAAAGTGCAAGACACTAAACCTTTAATTATGCACCATTTCTGTTTGTTAGAATTAAGACTAACAAGAGAGAGTAGATTCTCAAAGATATTGAAATTAGACATTAAACCGTATGACACTCTATTTCTAACTAGTTGAGCCTTGCCATAAATTCGAAACAAAATATATTTAAAATTTGTTTATTAATCAAAATTGTTTTAAAATTTTAGAAGAAAAGTCTTGAAATATATTTATAAATTAGTAAAGTGACTGATCAGTTATTTTTTTTAATGGAATCAACTAGTATATGAAAGCAATTAGCTTAGCAAATAATATTATAATACAACTTTAATCATAGATTAGAATGACGTAGTAGAGAAAACATTATTGGTGAGTCTTTGTTATTATAAAATTGTTGGCCAACACTTAAAGAGTAGGTTTATAACGGATGACGATCCTATTTTTATTTTTATTTTTAAATTCTAAGAGTGATACATACAAAAATATTATTTTATTTTATTTTATATTTTATATATAAATTCATAAAAATGTTTTTTTATATATCACTTGAAAAAAAAGAGAAAAATCATAACTATTTACTGTTTAGGCATAAAATATGGATATTTTTCACATGGTGGACAGGCACGTATGCACTGTATGGTCCACATGAAAAGAACCAACTTCCTGGAAACTTCCTTTTCCTTTATACAAACCCCCAAAAAATAAATTAAATTTGATGAAGTCATTTGGAAAGTGAAACCAATAATAATATGCATAGGTGAGATTTGAAGATGTCATCTTGCTTTGTAGTTGCCGTTGGAAATGGGTGTGTATGTCATTCTCCACCCAAATTAGCTTTTGCAAGATCAGTGGTGAACACTCAAACTAAATAAAGTTAAATTAAATATGAAATTTAAGGTCATAAAGTTAAACTACATACCCAAACTTGTACCGTAGGAAAAAAAACAAGAACAGTAAGAACGATTTGATTTTAAAAAATGAAAAAAAAATTAATTGGTTATTTAAAAGAATAATTTTGATCCATTGTCGTGTAAAATGAAAAGAATTACACAGTTAGTAGATAGTATGAATTAAATCTTTCATTAGAAATATTAAATATGGATAAAAAAACATCCCTAAAATTTACCTTAAAGAAACTAAATTGACCATTTTTTAGATCTTGTCTTGAATAATAACTTTTTATTACTAAAGAATCGAACAGAGTCTATGTATTTTTCTCAATAATTAATTTGATTATTTTTTCTTTACTCTAAAGATAAATGACAATTCATCGATTAATTATTTGAGTAAATATATTGTATTATTAGGTGCACTTGCACATGTTGCATAAAAAACCTTCATTTTGAAGGTATTTCTTCTAAATCTAGTTGTCAAATTAAAGCAGTCTAATAATACCAGCTACGTGCTTCATAGCTCCTAGGATTATAAAAACTATATATATATTCACGTGGACCCACAACCACAAGATGTTCCAGTTTTTGTATTTATTTACTTATTGATTTGCTTGGAAAACTTCCATCCATCAATTGCACTTTGTGGACTAAAAATATGGTTGCATCAATATATAGTGATCAGATAAGGAATCAAAAGGTAGAATGTCAATTCGAGTAAATAGCTATGTTTTGATTGGCAGTAACTTTGTTTCTTACAGAAACACGACAAGGATAAAGTTTGAGAGGAAATTGTGGGAGCATATGCTTTCCAAATTGTTAATCAATACTTATATATCCATTGATTTTTGGTTCTTTTCAAGCATATGATTTCAAGATTAATATTGGTCATTCATCACCAACTTTTATTCCTTTTAAGTATATGTAACATGGATAACGGGCTTATATTTAATCTTATCTGTTTTAGAAAATTAATTAATAAAACTACAATTGGGAGACTTCCACAATTGCAGGGATTTTTTCCATCGTGTAATCATTGTCTAATAAATAAAGGAAATACTAACATATATCTTTAAGATATTTGTGAAATAATTAAACGAATTTTTTTTAAAAAAATTATACATTAAACAATTTTAAAATTTTAAAAGTTCACATGACAAACTAAAAAGAATAATAGTACAATGATGCAACACTGAAATCTTTTGGAAGCTTTGAATAGCCAATTACAATTTCAAAATATGAAAATGCTAAAAGCTCACATGGTTTCGTTACATTTTCTATTCAAGGTGGATGATTGCCGCACCCTCGTGCTGTTTATTAAATATTTATTATTATTTTAATAAGGTAGTGATATATTAGAATTTCCAATTGTGACTAAAAAATTATAATATTTTTTATTCAAATATTATTCATTATTTTATTTTTTCAAAACCTTATCACATATATCGTTACAAAATATTATTTTGTATGACAAATAATGGCGCAATTTGATGGTTAAAATTTTGATAACCGATTTTTACATTTGAAAAAATTTAATTAGAAAATGATAATTCACGTTATGTATTCAGCAAATTTACAGAGATTAATTGTTACTAGAAAGATGTAGATAATTCATAACTTATATAAAATGATTTAATTTATTTATCCTATTAGTGTAAAAAAAATTATTTTATCTATTAATTATAATTGTTAAATCGATAAAAATATTTGACTTTAAAAAAAAAAAAAAAACTATGAATAAAATCATTCAAATATCACAATGATGTAAAAGTGTCTATTAATCTTTATATAAAAACATTATTTAGCCTTAGAATTTATGTATTCTTTGTTTTACACCCTCCCTTGGGGTAAAATATGATTGGTTGAAATTGTAAGATGTACCCTCCCTTGAGACTTCACATGGGTAGTCCAATAATTGGCTAAGCATGTTGAGTGACGAAAGGGATGGAGACATGGTGGTACCATTCCAAATCTCTTGGTTCTAATTGGTTGTGATGATTAGTCAAACACTCAAGATGCATTGGTTGGGTAACCGACCTTTTTTTTTAGTATTTTGGAACATGCAACTGCTTTCACGCCACCAACACTCAATAAATAACATATTGCTAAAATAAATTTGAATCCAATAAAATACAAAAAAAAAAAAAAGATAGAAAATATGGACACACATAGGGTAAGAACCCCACACGCTGCTACTCCTAATGAAATTTGCTTTCACAAGAGGCAGGGGATAGAACAAATGGCTGAATGGGACAAATAAGTTGATATAAAGATTCTGTTCCACCATAATACGACCCAAATTACCCAACAAATTTTCAGTTGCCCAAGTTGGTTGCCAGTCTTTGAAAACCTTCCTGCTTTTGCTTGTCCCCAATATCCATCGGTTAAGTGTCCCTTACTCTTGGTGATTTTGGAGACCAAGAAAATGGATATATGATACAATAGTTTTGTTTTTATTATTATTTTGATAGAAAATAATGAATAGACAAATTAATCTTTTATATTTTGAGCATTAGTCAAAATAGTTATAAAATTTCACGAGTTTATAAATAATTACATTCATATTTTTATCGGCAAACACCTACATTCATAAAATTGTAATACCTTATTCAAATTAAATGTTAAATTAATTAATTAATTTAGTTATTTTTAATCTAAAGATAGTAAATTCTACATGAGTAATTCACACAACTGTGAGATTTCAGATTCAAATTTGAGATAAGATGTCCAACCTAACAATATCGGCATTTGTCAGTTAAGTTATTACTTTATTCTATTAGAGACTAATAATGAATGAATATGGACATGATCTTCGACGTGAATCTCACATGTCTTTTTATTAAAGACTAAATTGCATATTAAAATTACGAATTAGAAAGTCACATATTTATTCAATGTAATATGTTAGCCGCTTATAAAATTAAAAAGGTGAAATCATTACTTCTAATAATATAAATAAAATGGTTGAGTATTTTGTCAAACTCATTTCAATTTTGTAAAAATATTTGTCAATTCATAAAATTTAAAAATTATTTTATCAATTCTTGCAATTTCAACGATAATTTTATCAATAACAAAAAAAAAAAATTAGAGCTTAATCCTAATTGATGTCATATTGAGGGGTTTGGTGTGGGGTGGGTGGGGGCTGAACTGTGAGTTTGGTAGACAATCCCCTTGCAAATTAGGGGGAAATGGATAACTTTGATTGATCCTAAACATTAATATAACTGAAAGTATGAGTTGGATTGATTAATGTTTGTAAAGTTAGGTTAATGTCAATTCTTCATTTAACTATTCGATTGGGTTCATGCATATAGTTTACATATTGACATAGGTAAATCCCCTACGCACATGACCATATGTTTGCATTACAATTACAAAATTCACAAGGTAGTAGTAATATCTTACGAAACATGTTGTAAATCGACCCACAAATAAAAAACAAGAATTTGAATTGTCTTTGTTAGACAAAATCACGTCTACATACATTAGGTGAAAATCAGACGATCCTAATTTTTATACAGATTTTAATTAAAAATATTAAAATATTAAATTTGAAAATAATTACTGATAAATGCGTAATTTTGATTACCGCAGCCAATTATGAGAAAGTTATTGGCACTTGCATCATGCTTCGGACTTAAGGACCAAAATCTCCCCCAATTTGATATTACGATTCTATCTTTACTTTAGCTTCACTAAAGTTGACAGCAAACAACAGTTTTCTGTGACCATACGTCATAAAAATTGACCTTATACAAATGGGAAAAGAATAAAAAATAACAGTCTCTCATCATATAATAATTTAAAAATAAAACAACTTTGGTATTTTCATTAAGAACTAGTATATTATTTGTATTTACATCATGTCACAAATTACAATCACAATAGAACTAAAATTTGAACATTGGATTGACTGCATAACAGAAGAAGGTGCTAATAATTGCCTTTGGAGTTATGAAGAGACCATAGAGAAAGAGTAATTAATTTCACAAGAAAATTATCCTAAACAAAAATATTAACAAAATCATTTCACAACTCACAAGACAAATCTTGATTCCTTGTTTATAGTGGACCCTTCATAACCTTCTATTTCCTACTCACTATACTTACAAAAAAAAAAAGTTAAAAAGAAAAAAGAAAAAGGTAGAGAAGCATAATCACAGAATATTCACACACACACAAAAATAAAAAAAATTAAAAAACAAATTCAACAAGAATAACCCAATCGTTGATTAACACGATCCCTTAGAATTCCATTATACAAAGCTACTCTGTTAGCAGGCATTCCTCTGTTCTCATTTCCACCATTACAATTCTTTTGAACCTTTGATCTTGAATTTAGCTTCAAATTATGTTCACTCATCATAGTACCATGTTCATGTTCATGTTGATGTTGGTGCTTCTTTCTGTACTCTTCACCATCTCTACAAGAATCCATAACATCCTTAGCAAAATGAACTCTTTTTTTCTTCTTATTTGTTTTCTTTCCATCTGATCAAGAAGCCATAATTGTGTCAGCAAAAAAAACAAAAAACAAAAATCTTGTTAAATTGGGTTTAAGAATGTGTAGTGTACTCACCAGAAGATATGCAAGATCGAAGAATAGGAGATGGAGAAGGAGGAATTTGGTGAAGGGAGAATTGGGTTGGTGGGAGAGATTTCTGAAGACGGAGAGCGAGGAGGATGACTGTGCCGGAAACAGCCATGGCTGTTGCAAAGACAGCACCTTGTGCGCTTATCATTGAAGACATGATTTTGTTTTGAAGAAAAGTAAGAGAGGTTTAGTGTATTTGATGGAAATTGAGATTGTAAATGAACAAAAAAGTGAAACTGGTGTAGTCTTATTTCAGCAGCAGCACAACATACTGAAAATAATATTATAATCAGACTCAATTGGGACATTCTTTTTTTTGTTGTATATTATAAGGTAAAACTTTATATACAGCGTAGACCAATCCAATTATATACCACTGCATATCTAGTATCAATTATATTTAAATACATTAATTTTATTGACTAAGAAGATATAATAGAGTAATAATTATTTGACAAAACACTTTTTTAAAGATAATTAAAATATTTCCTCTTAAAATTATAACAAAAATATTAAATTACTCGAAATAAAATATAAATAAAAATAATATAATAAGTATTCTTGTATATAGTCTAAAATAAGACCAAATACATTGATTTTTTAATTATTTTTTACATTCCATATATAGAGTAATCTATAAGGGGTGTATTGAGACATGTTCCTGTTATTTATTTATTTATATACTAAATACTAATACTAAAATATCAATTGAATGTTGGAATTATTTATTTGATAGGAATTGAAAGTTGTAAGTAAGAACTTGTCTTTATATGTATTTTATTTTGTTTGTAAAGTAAGAAATATAACTAACAGTTATTATTTAAAGTTAATTATTATTTTTGGTTTTTTTAGATTTTGTTTTACTTTTTCTCCTACTAAATACATATACGAAAGTTGTTTTACTTTATGTTATTTATATTATTTTTTCCCTTATTTTTAGTAATTTTATTCCGTTTTTCCCTCTTCAAATCTACACAAAGTGTAAATAAAAAAAAGACACTTAAATAAAAGAGACAAATCTTTAAAGTAGTTGTTAAAACACTAAAGCTGAAAATATAATCTTAAAAATAGTTTATTCAACTTCTTAAAATTTGAACTTTTTTACATAAAATTTCACTCTTTTTTTTTTTAAGAAATGGTGCATTCAACTTCTTTGGGGTACTTGTAAACATTACGAAAGAAAAATAAAGTGTGCAAAGAATACTATAAAGTGGCATGTTTCTCCAATCTTCGAAAAAGAAAAAAAAAAGCAGCATGCTTCTCCTCAAATTATTGGTTGCATATTTTTTGAAAGTTGAAACTAAATTCTTTTTGACAGATTTTTGAAACTAAATTATTGATTGAGTTGAATGTTGGTACTTCATAGAATATGTATAGCTTCTGTCATCCATGACATGCTTGGTGGCCCGTGGCCGTGTTTGTACATTGGTAAACGTCATACAGATACTTATAATAACAATGTTCTTTTCTAATTGAATAAGTGTTTGAGCTAGGCCGGATAAAAGTCATACAGTTACTTCTTTAAAATAAAGTATAAATAGAATAATTATATATATATATATATATATATATATATATATTAAATGTAAGATTAAATATATTAATTTTTTTTAGTTATTTTTTTACTTATATTTTATTTTTATTAAAAAAATTTAGGGTGAGAGAATGATGCCTCAAGTACAAGTTATAGAAGATTTTGGAGTTTATTGAATATTTAAAAACAAATTTACATTTGCATCAATCCAATAATTCTACTATATAATGAAGTCAGCATCTTATCGGATATGATATATGTCTTTTTATAAGTACAAAATAGTCCTGCACATATGCACTAGACTTATAATAACAATCTTCTGTTTCTAGTTGAATGAAGTGTTTGAATTAAAAAAATAGTTATGTTTCCAAAACTACAAGCAATGGTTTAATGACTTTTCAAATTACCAAAGGAAGTCCATGGATTCTCATATATATATGACTATGAGGCCCGTTGAAGCTTTACCGGACTTAACAAAGCCAAAAGAGGGAATATTTTTAAGAGAACAATAGTTCTAGTAATAGACATACTAAAATAATATAATTAACATTTTTCTATAAAATTTTACTGTTTTTTTCAAATTGTTAATTTACTTAAAATCTTTTTTTATTGAAAAACAATATTTGTCATTTAAATTAGAAGAATACATCGATCGAAAATAACACAAACTCAAAGTTACTATAACTAAAAATGATAAAAATAAGAGTGATAAAAGATAAAAATGAAAAATAATTATATTATGAATGATGTTTGTCCAGAAAAAGGTCCGACCAAATTATAGGAACTGCCATTATAAAATTGTATAGAGATTATTGCTTTAATGCGTCATAATATTTTACTCTATTCATCCTATTCTATTCAATAGTCAACAATGGTTAAGAAAAACTTAAGAAATTTAAGGAGAAGAAAATGGTTAAGAAATATGGGCAGAAAAGGCAGGTATAGAATAAAATTTGGAGGTAAGTTTTTCTTAATTTTTAAAAAAAGAGTGATAAAGGATAAAAATGAAAAATAATTATATTATAAAAGGTATATTTGTCAAGAAATATAATAATTAGAAGAAGAAAAAAACAGTCATTTTACCAAATTATCTTGATTAATTACCAATGTGTTTCCTAATAATGTAAATATAAAGTAAAATTAATGTTTTGGAAGTAAAGTGCAAGTATTAATTGGAGATTACAATTGTAAATAAATAATTAGAGCTACTTTAAAATTTGAAAGTGACTAATTTTGAAACAATTTTTTTTAATTCAAGTGACACTCATTTTAAAAGAGTATTTACTAATGTAATATATTCTAATTCAAATTGTAAAAAAAATTGAAATCAAAATGAGTATATATTATATATTATTAATATGTGATAGAAAAATATTTGATATACACCATATTGGGTGTATAAACTTTGAGAGAATAATTCTTGTATTAGGAGAATTTAGTCGCTCTATTTAGACACACATAAAAGAGAAAAAGTAGAAAAGTAATGATTAAATAATGTATAGTTTTAAAATAATTAAAAAAAGTATGATTTTTATTTGTGCGTGCTTAAATAGTGTGTCTAAATTTTTGTGTCCATACAAAAATTGTTCTGAGAGAGAGATAGAGATAAAAAGAGTGATGTGGTATAATGATGATGTAATAAAATATGTATTATGATGTAATAAAATAAGTGTAAGAAAATTAAGGTGCATATGTATTATGTATTATTGTTGTGCAGGATATTGTTATATGAAAGTGGAACAGACACAACAGTCTCGTGTTTATCCTCCAAAATTACAAGCATCATCACTTTCCTTCTCTGAAAATATTCGTTAGTGGTTCAACCTCTTAAAAATCTTAAATCTGAACACAGCTTCGTTTGAAACACTAACCAGCTTCTATTTTTTTTTTCTTTCTATGGTCGAGTTGGCATTATGTTAAGATTTCAGAATCAGTATTCCAAAATACAGAAACTTAAATAAAAAACTTTATTCTTTCTGAAGGTAAGCCAATACAGAATTTAGCACTGCTTCATGCTCATGAACTTCATCCTAAATATCTGCAATGGACGTGCCTACTGCTATGCTACGTATAGAAATTCCGTTTTTAAAATAAACTTTAATTAAATTATTCGAAAAATGTCCAGTGTAATAACTCAAAGGGACAAAATATAAGAAGATGTGTCAGGACTAATGTCCTGAGCTACCTGGAGGAGGTATTCTATGTTAATATCATCAGGATAGTGTTGTAAAAGCTTTATATTAGCCACAAAATCACCGCTTAGTAGTCTGCTTTTCACGCAAAGTAGCATTGCACAACAGACCCGAAGAAGCATATCCTGCAAAAACAGTTATAACTTATAAGCAACCATATTTACAGTTAAGAATATTGTAGATTTGAATATTGATTTTATAATACGAAATTGCTGAGGAGTTCAGTTGAGAGTAAGAGAAACCTGAACACCAAAAGTATTACTTATAAGTGTATCCCATATTCTCAAAATAGACTCAAATTTGAACTCTTGGGTGAGTAGCAGTGTAATCCACCGGAATGCATAGAATTGTGGTTTAACCTGTTCACAAGGTTCTACTGCATGAGTTTTAAATAAAATGAAATGGAACTGTACAAGCTGTTGAACTAAAAATGTTGAGAGGTTCTACCTTTGTTGTAAATTCAAGATGATGCCATAATTGCTCATCATTTACTTTAAGTAGATCTGACAAACGAAAAAGAGTAGCAAGGATACCACTTGAACTGTTGTCCAATTGTTGACAGAAATGATCAACAGAGTCGCCTAAGATTCGAACAAAACAAGAAAAACTATCTGCTTCTGCATTTGCCTGAGAGAAAGAAAACAATAAAATTCATCATCATAAAAAGGACAAAATTATATTCCATTATGCCAACTGATTATGCCGACAATACTCAATAAAAAAATGTTACGGGTGATATAAAAGGATGCCTATTTTTATATGTTAACCTTGTAATTTAATAATATCCAAGTTTATTTAACCATTTGCAAGTTTTGTAATTGTTAAGTGTAATGGATATCATTAGACCAAAAAAATAGTGTAATGGATATCATTCAACATTATTAAGGACACTGAACCATTCTTGGTTGGTTTTGATTCCTCTCCAAAATAGAAGTTAAAAGTCCAAATTGTCTAGCAGTATAGCTTTCAGGCTTACAAAAGAAGCATTAGTGGCTTCATAAGCAATATGGTAAGAAATATTACCCTCAAATTTAAATTCTCAAGACAAAAGTTAGACCCTCTTTTAACCGTCAACTTTGGTATCCTGCTGAGTATATGTATTCATCTTGAAACAAACTATGCCTATTCACCCTATCCAATGAAAAAAAATATATGGGAACCGGTGCATATCACATGATAAACAGTTCTACCAAGAAAGTGCTTACAGCGTTTCGCTTGTCAGTATCAGTACTAAATACATAGTATATAGGTGCCAAGACCTCATTCATGCCTTGCACATAACAAATTGCAGGATTTAACTTTGCAAAAAGGAGAAGAATATTCTTCATCGCTTCCTATTGACAAAAGTATCAATAAAAACACATGTCAGAGGCGAGCTCCCTAAAATCTATTACTTTACACAAGGGACAGGGCAACATTTACCTTATTTTTTCGACTAAATGATGTCTCCGCTGAAAAGAATGGCATGTCTGGATGTGTACGCTGCAAATCTCGATCTATCTGTTCCACAGTCTCTGTATACTAGAAAATGGACAACTGGTGATAAGTATCAACTTCATTATCCTTAAACTAACTTTAAAATGAAGAAAAACTTACCTGAAAATATTGTCTCCAGAGACTTTCCTTATCAAGGCTCAAAGGGTGATCTTCAACAGAAACTTCACGTCGCCTAAGCGGGCCATCAACATCATTGTCATCGTGTTGTTTAGTGGAACTTAAACGCTTAGGTTCCTTCGAAATATGCTCTGACTATCTTAAATTCAACAATGTGATCAGTGAAAACTAGAAAGCTGAGCTACCACACACTTCAATATAAATATGACAACTCATTTGAAAAATGTGCAAACCAGCAGTATATTACCGGATTCAGGAGAAGCGCCCCTTTCATATTAGCATACTTTAACCTATTCTCTTTTAATTGATTCTCCCACAAGTCATGAGATGAAGGTAAGTAGCCCAAAAGTAGCTGGTTACGGAAATCATAACAGGACTTTCAGATGCTTGTGTGCAGACATTGCCACAATCAAATAATTTTTTACTTTTGCAAATGGAATATAAATCTACACATTAGCTAGCTAGTCTAACACTGTACATTCCCAAATGATGGAATGGAAGTCATAAACATACAATTTTTTTTCCTCACCTCACTATTTTTTTTTTACTCAAGATAATCCTCACCTCACTATTGTAAGTTGTCAAAGTGCTAAGGTGTATAATATTCATATTCTCACATTGTTAATATGCAAAATGAGCATCAAAGTCGAAAATTCAAAGAGTTTTATACATTTGCAAATGGAACATAAATCTAATTTGCTAGTCTAATATCTTATATCATCAAATGATGGAATGGAAGTCACAAACATACAATACATAGTATATTCGTCACTATTGTAAGACGTAAAAGTGTTACGGTACTACTACTATATACATTCATATTCTTACATGGTTAATATGCAAAATTAGCACCAGAGTTGAAAATTCAAATCAGGTAAACTAACATGATGGAGTTTCTATTACCTTCCAAGCCGTTGCACGCAAACCTCCTCCATCAGGAATTCCAGTGCTAGCAATTCTTCGCAATTTTTCCAAATTAATCTCCCTTCGTGAAAGCTACATTAATAAATAAATTAAAGTGGAAAGAATGAACAAGAAATATCAGAAATTAGAAGAAACCCTAACAAAATAGTACACAATCAACACTTCATTTCAATTTTTCATGACCTAATTAATTTAATCAAAACACAAGCACAACTCCAACCTCATATTCTAGTTCCGATCTCTTCTCCTCCAACGAAATGGAAGTTGCAACTGCAACAATATCTTTATTCGGTTTCTGCCGAATTCTTTGGTTCTTATCGTCTTTTTCACCATCGACAGCTTCGTCACCGTCATCGCTCTCTCTGTGAAACTCAAATGCGCCGGGTTTAATCGGCTCCAGCTCTTCGCCGAACTCAACTTCGAACCTCTCGATTTCGTCCAATCCGGCGGCCATCACCAAGCTTCCAAGCCGGTCGGGAAAGATCGTGCCAGGCTTGTCAGGTGCTGGAAGCTTGAGCTTGCCTTTGAGCATGGCGGATGAGTTAGTTGAAATGGTGGGAAGTGGAATTTGGAAGAGCGAGAGAGAATCATGATGACTGGGATTGATATCAAACTAAGTCTACTACGAAGAAGAATGGTTGTTAGGGGAGTTAACGGTTGAATGGTAGGTAGGTGCCGTTAGGAATTAGACTACAACTGATTAATCTATGAGTAATTTTTGAATTTTTCTTAAATGTTTACTGCTATATCAGAATACTGACCTAAGAAATAGTAATTGTTATTAAAAAGCTCAAACTTCCCTTTTTTTCAAAAGGATCATTTGGCATAATTATTCTGATAAGAAGGCAAAAGGGTGGCTTCTGCTTGCGTTCCTTCAACCTTAACAGTATTCAGGCACAAAGCTGATTTGCCAGGCTCTGTTATACTTATAACGATTGAGGTTTGTTTTTGTTCTAAATATTTATGTAATTGGCACTTACAATCTTAATTTAGTTTTTCCAATGATAAAGTGTGTCGCGGACACGGATTCGGATTGTCGCACCTCCAGATTAAGTCATATGTCTAATATTTATTATTATTTTGTAAAAAGTCAGATGTACGATCCCAAAGTCATGCAGCCACCGCCTCCATGTCCCCCACCGTGCCGCCGCATCTCCACTGTTGTCCCACTATAGTCGACGTCGCAGATTTATAGGTATCAACCAAACATAAAGTCTATTGAAATTCTATTTAACATCGACCAAATCTTTCAAGTTGCTGCAAACATCTTTTGTATGAGAAAGCAGCAATATGGATGAGAGCACGTATAGGATGATGACAGCTGTCGAGTGTCGACGGCAGCGCACAGAACTACGAAGGAGTGCAGTTCGACGACGCGCAGGACGGTGGCAAACGATGGGACGACAGTGGTCCCAACATGAACTCTTTATCTGCGTTTTAAGCTTTGGAAAAAGTTTACTGTACACCCATATACCTATTCCAAGTCTTTGAGAGATAAAAATCTGGGAGTGACTTAATAGATATGATATTTTGGTGATCCGGTAGAAAGAGAAATAAACGAAAAATGATGTAGGAAATCAGTGTAAAAAAGTTAGAGGTGTTTAATTTTTTTTTACAATGATAAAAATATGATCTAGAATGTGCAACAGACGAAATTATTTGAAAGACAGGTGCAGTTCCCATCTTAAAGACATAGAATTTAAATCCATTCGATATCAAATAAAACTTGTGTTTTTTTCTAGCTTCGGCACACTTTAAGAGCATCTACCGCTGGAGTAAAATTAAGTTTGTCCGTCAGCGTGGAATAACGTAGCCGTGAATTTTTTTAAGTTTGTACTGTAATGACGGTTCTCTCACGAAGAACGGTACTTTTATAATTTAATAATAATAAATTTATAACTGTTACCTTTTTTTTTATTAATTTATTAATAATAATAAACTTATGACGGTTAACTTTTTCTTTTAATTTATTAATAATAATAATTTTATGACATGTTATCTTTTTTTTTTATTAATTTATGGCGGTTAGCTTTTTTTACTATTTATTTGTTACAATTTGCTTATTAATATGAATAATTTGTTTTTGTTACTCTTACTTTTTCTTTCACAATTTTGTTACAAAAATTTCTTTAATCTTTTATTAACAATATTTTTTTATTTATTTTTTCATCTTATTGTTTCAAACAAAAATTGTTTGTGGCAAATGGATCCAAATCAAACAAAATCAATACAGTGGACCCTATTTAATGAACTCATGTTGAGTTCAAATGAGTTGCTTCAAGATGATGTGGCATAGTGAATCCCATTTAATGAACCCATATTTGAGTTCACCGCTGTAGATGCTCTTAGATCCATTGGATAACACATTTCAAATACAACTTCTCAAATTGTCAAAGCAATGATGATTAGTGATAAAGGTTAAAAACATGAAATTTAATTGAAACATGTTTAGTTTTTAGGCGATAGATGCATTAATGAAAGTGAAAATATATATATATATTAATAACGTTGGGATCTTATATTTTTTTATATTAACATTGTTGAAGTGTGTGTCGTGTCATGTGTCTCTATCGGAATTTGTACTTCATAGGAGATAGTTCATGCAAATACTTTGACATCTAAATAAGTATTTAGGCAAAAAGTAAGAGGTGAATAGTTTAGAGAATGCATATCTTAAGAACTTGATTGTTTTCTTTATATAGAAGAAATTGAATCAATTCCGGAGAGATCCAACCGGATAATCTTGATAAGATTTTCTGTGACATAAATGTTTGATTTGACCATTATAACAAAGAGCGGAAGAGACTGTTAACTATAGATTAGGCTGTGACCGTATGGATCTGTCGTTTGGTGATATTTGTAAAAATGAGATTTAGAGTCACTCGGAACAAAATTATATATATATATAACAAAATACTAAGTAGACTAGTTTTTATTGAAGAATAAGTTTAATCCATTTGTTGATATTCTAAGAATGGCCATTAGTGTAAGAATATATTTTCATTGGATAATCAAATGCTGGATGATTGACATATATATTTCTTTTTGACTCGTGTTGACATATAAATAGATGTTTGTTCATTTGCTATAAATTTTGGAGATTAGAAGTATTAAGAACAAATGTGACACGGCAAAGTCCTTTTAAAGATGAGGGAACTAGGATTAAGTTACAAGTAATAATTATGTTGAAGAATAAGTCTATCATTGGTTTCAAAGATCAAAATCAATTTTAAATGTGTAAAATTGATTTTGATATGTTTGGATGATTTCGAACAGAATTTATTACGTCAAAATTAATTTTAATTTAAAACTATTATTTATAGTTTTTGAGTTTAAACATGATTTTTATTATACATTAAATAATTGAAGGATTTATATCAAACGTAGCTCATTGTTATAAATCAACTTATAAGATGACAACGTCTCTTTCAATAGATTCATTTTAAACCTTATATTTATTTTATGGGTGACTTTTTTTTTTATAAGTGACTTTTGTTTTTAGCAGTCCGTTTTCTTATCTATACTCCATATTGTCAAGATTGAGCACTTAATTCCATCCATCACTGGAAAGTCTTTCAAGGTGGCAGTGTTCTCAGCCACTCAACCAGCAATGAAACTGTTGCTGCAAATTTGTTAGTATTTTGGGGTGTCCAATATTAGTAATTAATATTTGCCGAAGATGAAGATCCTAAGTGCTACCTCTTTTCAATCTTATATCCCTTCCAACATAATCTATTTGTATCTTGTATGTTTATAATATATTATAATAAATAGTCATAGTTAATTTTACACGGTTGTCACACTAGTATTGATACAAGGGACAATCAATTTATCTTGAGAGTGACAAATTTTAATACGATGAGTTGGACTTAAGTTATCTCTAAAAATTTTGAATAATTTATTTATCACTCAATAAAAATTTGTAAGTACTAGTACCCACACACTTATGTGTATTCCACTTGCAATTTTACTTTTGTAAAAAAAAAACAACTTAGAGGGAAGAGCTTGGGAACTCTTATATTGCACAACAAGGCTTAGTTGCCGGCAAAAATGGAGCTGAGTTTTGTTTGCATTTGGATGTCATGTGCAAACGGTTAGATTAATAGTTTAATTATAGATTGTTCCCCGTTCGAAAAAAAGGAAGGATTATGGGATAAATTATATAAATGAACTATATGTACATTAGGCTTTTGTTTATTAATGAATTTTCATGAGTTAGACTATTATATTATATTTAATGAGAGATCATATTTTCAATTTTTTTAACTATTTAATTGTTATTTTATTTGATGGATAATCTAAACATTGAAAATATTAGACAACAAATAAAGTAATTCACATCTCGACCTTGCTCTCTCTACTGGCCATATCTTAAATCCAAAAGTTATACAATTCTTGATTCATATTATTAACTATTGCTGTAATTCATTAATTTGTATCTATCACACATACTGTTAAATCCATCATGAACTATACGGTTAAATCCATCGTGAACTGCAAACAATGCTATGTTGTTTGTTTATTTTCTTCTTCATTTTTTGTTGGCTATTTCATTAATAATCAATATTTTTTTAAAAAATATTTTTGATAAATCAAAACAGGATTAAGATTATTTAATTGTGTTAAAACTATTTAATTTATCCTTTTGTTTAGGAAACTATTTAATTCATTTCATGACATAGTAAATTACAAATACTATTTTAACCATTCAATTTTGAAAAATTTCTTTCAAAGATGAAATAATAATAATAAAAAGTTAATAGTATTCTCAATAAATTCAAAGAAATAAATATCATAAAAATTAATTTTATGGTTAAAATGGCTTTGTGGACTTTGAATTTCAAATAGAATTTCACAATCAATACAATAAAAATTATCATATTTTAAATAAAATTTAATATATTGTAATATAATTTCAAGTTATTATCACATAACAATTTTTTTTTACTAATATCACATATTGACCTAATAAACCCATGATTGTATATGAGAACCTAATAAACCCACGATTGTATATGAAATTTTAGGTACCTTGTACGAGTCATTAATTTGATGCCTTATTATCAAATATAAATACTCTTCAACATAAAAGCTAAATTTTACTTAAGCATTGAAAAAATTCATACTGAAATAGAATTATAATAGAAATTAGTTATATGTGTTTTTATTTAAACATGTAGTAATAACATCTAATGCTAACGACAACATCTATCCACATATTAATATTTGAATATCACTCTTTTAACATTCTTTTTACTCCAAAGTCATTAATAATTTGTTATAGTCAAAATTCTTTAAAAAATAATTTCCAATTGAAATCTAGACAAAGCTATTTTATCTATTTTATATATTATATTGTAGATCACAATTAAGATTTTAACAATTTAAATTTTGAAAAATTCATCTCAGC
>JBBPBQ010000002.1:6734129-6750540 GCA_037974755.1 Cicer yamashitae
TTTTGGTTCGATTGTTAAAACCTCTTTTATTATTTTTAATTCTTAAGATATAATTTCACTATCAAAACCATAAGAATTTCCATGTTTCAAATAATTTCAAGATTATTGCAATATAATTTTAAGCTTTCATTAGAGAATGATCTAAGTCTTTAAATACTAAATAAAAATTTAAGAAGATTTTACGTTATACCCTCAAATTTATACTCCCATGCCACATTTTAATAAAAGCTCAATTTTACCCTTTTTAAAAAAGAAAACAAAGTCAAATTTTACGTTTTTGGTACATGTTTGTGTTGTGGAAAATTTGAAAAAAGTTTTTCAAAACACAAATGCGTTTGGGAAATTTAAAAAAAGTTTTTCAAAACACATAATTTAATAAATGTTATTTTGGTGTGCTACACAAAATTCGATTTTTTAAAACACAAATGTTTCAGAAAACTTTAAAATTTTCCATTAATATAGTTGAGTATAAATTTTTTTAAAATAAAATGTAAAAAAATAGTTTATATAAAATATAAAGTGATATGATATACGAGTGTAATTTCCAAAATTCAAAAGTGTTCGTAGTATAGCACACCAAAATAACATTTGTTAAAAAAACCTGCACACCAAAATAACATTTGTTAAAAAAACCTAGAAACTCCCTTTAAAAATACTCTTACAACTAATGTTCAATGTCAATTCCCACTAACCAGTCATAATTAACTACATTGCATTATGCAAAAATGTAGCTCACGGGGACATAAATTTTATACAAGCAATTACTACAATGACAGTAAATTAGTGATTTAGGTGTTTTCAAGAGTTAAACTTTGAAACTTTTGGTTAGTATTTTTTCAGTATTCTTGAGCTCATTAAGTGAAAGCATCTTTAATGGAGATGTTTTTAACCCAATAAACATTGGCATTAAATATATCATTTATTTATTTGAGAGAAACATAATATAGTATCTCCGTGATAAAATATAAAATTGAATGGATCAAATAAAGTTGATATATTTAGTTTAAATTTTTAACTAAATACATCAACTTCATTTAATCAACTTTTGTTATATTTTGGTACAAATTAGTATTTTTTTTATTACTAAAAGTGTCTTTTGTTGGGTTTTTTATGCCAAAAAATTCCTCCATTTTTTTTATAAAAACGAGATCTCTACTACTATTCATGTTTCTAAATATAATATCTTCTTGAATTTTTTTTTATCCTTTATAATAAGACTCTCGTTGAATTTTGAATTGTATTAATTATTTTTTACTAACACATATCTCTAATTAATATACATTTTTTCTACATAATATTAAATACTACGTATGTAACATTAACTAATTTTTTCTTCAAAAATAAACATATAAAATTAATATAAATTATTAATAAATTTAATATTACTATTATTTTTTAATTTGGTCAATAAAATAGTATATTTAAAAAGGGAGATAACAACTTTCTTGACAAAAAATATGTCCTCCTTAAATATCAATTAATATAGATTTTGAGTAAAACGAAATACACAGCGTCTTTTTTATGTACAGATCTGCGCCTCACATTTCTTTTAAGCCACTTTAATTTTTTCTCCTTCATTTTGTGTGGTCACTTGATTACTGTTGGTAACAACCGTCTCACATTATATATTGGTCCCAAGTCTTCTTAAAACTTTTTTTTTTGGGCACAAAGTCTTCTGAAACTTTACACTGCCCTTTAAACTAAATATAGACCTTTATTAAAGACTGAAGGTCCTTTGATTTTGAAAGATATTGGTCCAACACAAATTACCTATTTTGGCTAAGCTGTATATATATATACATATATAGTTTATCTACTTTTTACATTTTTGTATAATTGCATTTTTTGCATTTTGGTTTTATGATCCGAGGGAAGAAGAGGGCGATCCAATTAATTTGGCTAGCAAGTAATTGGTATATTTGGTCAAAAAGAAATAATATTTTATTCAATGGAAAGATTGCGAATAGTTTCAAGGTGGTTGATCAAATTAGAGAATGACGTGGTTATGGTTTATCAATAGCGAATATGGAAGAAATAAAAATTTAGTATTCTCGGATTGACTCAATAATCCAACAACTTGTATTCAATATGTGTAGAAATTGATTTGTCATGAGTTTTTGTATACTCCTTGTACTCAATATTAAAATTTTCTTATAAAATAGAAATTACCCTAACCTCTATTGAGGTACATGAAAGATGAAAAATAACATCGATTTGATAAATAAAAAAAATATACATTGGCTTATGAGTAATTAAAAAAAAGTATTTTCTCTATTTTAAAATAATTGAATTATTTGATTATTTCACATATATTAAAAAAAATATATAAATAAAAATAATTCACTTTTACTAAATTATTCTGAATAGATATTGAAACATGTCTAATGTCATAAATGTGTAATAAAAATATTAAATTGAAAATAATACAAGTATTATTAATTAAATAGTACAATTGAAAACAAATACATTGAAAATTTATAGGATCAAATATTTTTAGACAAATTTTTATTTACAAATAAATCAATTATTTTAAAATGGATAGAGTATTAAATTACCTCCATGCATACACAATATATATTTTGATGTATTTTTCGAAAATTAATTTCGTTGTGTTAACTTTTTTGTTATAATTAAGAAAATTAAATAAAAGACCATATATATATATATATATTCTTTCCATCAATATACAATTTTAAGGATAATAAAAAAAATATAGAGATTTAGATTTTTTTTACCGTTAAATATCTGACATTTTTTTTACATTTGTGAGAGATGATTGATTTTTCTAAAATTGTGAAGAGACAAAGCATGAACAAAAAAGTGAGAGTATGTGTTAATTTAAGGACTGCACCGAATTCAACTGTAGTGAATTCAGATATATTAAAAGAAGACGTATGAATTGTGAAGCTAATTATCAAGTAGCAAATATATATAGCCCCTTACTAATTAAATTTGGTATGAATTTGTCTAATTCTTTCAATACCTTTTCTTTTTTCTATATTCCTTTGACTCCTAGATAGAGTGGGGATTTTATTTTCGTGTGGTTATTTTTTTTTGTTAAATGCCACAATGATAAAAGAAAACAATCAAGTTATTATCCGGTTTAAAAATGTCACTTTTATTCGATGTGAAATGTCTTTTATATAGTAGTTGAGATTAACTTTCCATTTTTTTATTGGGCTGTTAATCCTAGAGCTGTTTTCAATTATTGTTAATGTAGCTTACTTGTATGATAAGTTGAAATATCTTATACTCTTATTAATAAAGAAAAATGGCTTATAAAAAAAAACACCCCCCTTGGGACCCTTTCTTATGAAATACATATTAGAGAAAAGTATACTCACCTCTCCTGAAATATATGATTGAATTATACTCCCCTCCTCACTAATGTTAAAATCTACATTAATACCCTCTTTTGATAAACATTTGTACATTCTAATATGATTAAACTTCTAATGCAATTTTTTCTCTCTATTTTTTATTCATAATATCCTCAGCATATATACCCAATTATAGACTTGAAGTCTTGGGAAAATTTCTAAAGCCGATAAATAAAGCTTTTTAAAATTGAATTTTATATTTTAAAATATTAAAATTAATAACAAAATATTCAAAATTAATTTTGATTTATAATGGAAATTATAAAGAAATTATTTTTTCTTAGATAATGGCTTAAATTTAGTTGCTACATATATATCTTAAGAAATATTATTTTATGTTAAAATAAAATGAATTAAAGTGTAATGCGTATTTAATTCTTGTGGGAAAATAATCTAATTCAAGCATCTTTCAGGAGAAGGAGTATAATTTACTTTGTATATGTACTTCTCAAGGGAGCAATAATATTTTAACATAAGAGAGAAGGATTGTGTAATTCAATCGTCTCTTAGGAGGTGTGTAATGTAATTTACTCTTTTTCATATCTCCAAATGTTTATTTAGCCTTGTTTGTTTAATGGTAATGAACTAATGACGACACCATATTAATAGACTTTTATAATTTGTATGAAATATGATCAAAAGAGTCTATGATCTTGGTGGAATTTTCAAAATTAGGTTAAAGGGATGATATTAAAATGAAAATCTGGTCCACGTTATTACATATTTTATTAATGGGAGTAATGGTTCATAATTTCTTCTACTTAACTATAAAAAAATCACGTACACTATCATAATGCATGCATACTACTTTTCAACGAAGCCACACATTTGTGGTAATGAATTAGATGATGTAATTGATCGGCGGAACGCTCGGAGACAAATACGAAATTACCGCTTTCGTTTTCCGCTTGACGCTGGCACTGACCACACCACATGTTCACAACCCAAACTCCCAATTTAATCTGTCTCCAATAATATCAACACGTTCGACCTTCACTGTTGTTTGAGAGTGATATGTTTGCTTCCCATCATATTCATATGAATGGAATTCAAAAACAAAATTTCATATGTAATAAGAAAAATGGACCTCTATGGTCCATTCGTTTATTGTTTAAGTAATTTCATTTTTTGGAAACTAACATATTTGTTTAAATAAGACTTTTTTTTTGTAAATAAAAATTTCATTTTTTGGAAACTAACATATTTGTTTAAACTACAATATTTACAATAAATTCAAAAAAAATAATTAAAAAGTGATTTTAAGAACCACAAAAAGTTAGTTAGTGTTTTTTTAATCCATTCTAATTTTCTTTCAGAAAAAAAAATTTAAATGCTTTTAATTGGTTTTTAAGGAAAATGACAGGAAGAAAAAAAAGGATGGGACCATATAAATTTCCTAAGAAAAAAATTTATATGTAAAAATTGATAGAATGAGACTTGTTTAAGTTTTTAGATCTACTTTTTCTTCATTCTGCCTAATATCAAAAGTTGTATTTATGTATCTAGATGATCTTAAAATATTTATAAATGAGAGAAATTTATCATCTACAAGTCAATTTTATTGAATTCAAATATTAAAATGTGATATCAAAATCCAGTGGCAGAACTATCCTAATTTATGTGAGGGAGGTCAATATATAAAAATAAAATAAATATTTTTTTTAAATTATTATATTAAATTTAATCAGTGGACGAAAAAAATTCATAATATTTTTTATTTATATAAAATGTAAATTTAAATAGTAATAAAGAAAATAAAAATTGACAATAGCTATTTTGAAAATAACATCGACGATATTTTAAAGAGTCAAATTTATACATTATTAAAATCTATAATAACTAGTAATATTTTTTTTAATGTAAACAACTAAACTATTTGTTAGAAAATCCTCATCAATTTAGTTTATAAGTCACGTCTTAATAAATAAATTTGTTAAAAATATATTTTTATTAGGCATTGAAAGCGTCAAAACAATACGAATAAATATATCAATTAAGATAATTTTTTTGATTATTTAATTTCTCTTAATTTTCTACTAATAAAAATATTTAAAATATATAAAACCACACTTATTTTAAAAAAAATATTTTTTTTGAATAGCCGAAACTATCTGAAGAATATAAGAGACTTTGCCTCCTTCAATATCTCTTAAAAAAAAATTGGGCTGCCAATTATCAAGTTACTTGAGTCCTTCCATATGTTCAACCTTAGGCATTAAAGGGTGTATTGAGACTTCCACAAAATAAGATATGACTCTTTTTTAACAAGACCAAGTAAGCTATAATTAGAAATGTATACAGAGTTTGGCTGTTAGGTAAATAAAAAATAATCAATAATTAATAATATTTTAACTAAGATTTCATGTTCTCTGAACCCACAATTTGTTATTGACTGTACTCATTAACTGTTTTTTTTGTTTTTTTTTTTTTTAATATATGTAACAAAACTATAAGAGATAATCTAACGCATTACATAAAAAATTCTTACGATCGAATAGACCACTTGAATTGAACGACTTACCATAAACCTTTTTAGTGTAACGTTTAAAAAATAAAATAAAAGCCGCACGCATTTAAAATTTACTTTATAAAAAAGGTGGTATAATAAAAACAGCGAGTTTCATAGGCTAATTTATTACGAATTAATTACCATAATTAAATAGCTTCATCAACCAATTTTGAATTATGCAATCCCCATCCGTATAACAAGCTAACAACCGATGGAGCGACTCAATTTCGAATGACTCCACCTAGCTAGCTAATAATGGCATGTAATACAATTCACAATTCACAAATGAAAGTCATATCACTTTCCATCCATTTTAACTAAGTTCGTTGCCGTGCATATTGACAAACAAAAACGACAAACAGTTATAGAAAAAAAATTTAATAGTAATTTTAGTCCTATATTTTTACCAATTCAAAGAATTAATTATCTTATTTTAAAATTCGATAATTATATCATTTGTTAGATTTTTTAATTAAAAAATAGTAATACAGCATAATAAAAAAGACGTATCATAAAATCTCGTGATATAAAACAATTTAAATACATTAATTATTTGTATATTATTAATTAAATTATAAAAATAAATAATTTTATAATTTTAAAGTGGTATTTATAAAGAATTTTATTATATTTTTTAATATTAAATATTTGATATAATTTTTTCATAAACTACATTGTTTAAAATATGTTAAATTATTATATTTTAGTTAAAAATGATTTAATTTGAAAATAAAAATAATAAGAGTAGAGAGTAGAGTATTTCCAACGACTGCGCAAGAAAGTTGAGCAGAAACATTAATTTCGTAGGTAGTTGTTTAGGTGAAAATGTTTAATGTAGTTTGTTGTACTATACTAGAGTTAACCTTTTAGTTCGCCGACACTGTACGTACCATCTCATTCTCACTCACTCACTCGCCTCCCCCTCCATCGAATTATTCTTATTCTTTTTCTTTTTCTATATATAAAATCTCTGTGTTCTGTTCTTTATGTACTTGTCCATTACAACCAACATGGTTCAATCAAAGAAGTTCAGAGGTGTCAGGCAGCGTCATTGGGGTTCTTGGGTTTCTGAAATTCGTCACCCTCTTTTGTAAGTTATTCTTTATCTACTCACTCACTCACATCAACATATTAAACATTTTTTCTAGTGTTATTTTCTCACTATTTTATTTAAATAGGAAGAGAAGGGTGTGGCTCGGAACATTTGAAACAGCAGAGGAAGCAGCAAGAGCATATGATCAAGCTGCAATATTAATGAGTGGAAGAAATGCCAAAACCAATTTCCCAATAACACAAACTCCTCAAGGTGATCCAAATACCACTACTCAAAACAGACCTTCAACATCTAAGGATCTTGAAGAAATTCTTCATGCAAAGCTTAGAAAATGTGGCAAACTACCTTCCCCTTCCATGACTTGTTTGAGGCTTGACACTGAAAACTCTCACATTGGTGTGTGGCAAAAACGTGCTGGTAGGTGTAATTCTGATTCTAATTGGGTTATGACTGTTCAACTTGGAAAAAATAAGAATGTAATTGAAGATAATGGTAGTACTAGTAGTAGTGTTGTTCCAACAACGACGGCAACAACAACGACAGAAGAGGAAATTGCACGAGGAGAGATTGATGAAGAAGATAGAATTGCTCTTCAAATGATAGAGGAACTTCTCAATGACAGGAACTGTGATCCAAGTCCATCATCACTTAATAATAGTACTAAACAAGGGGATGATATTAATACCTTTTTTTTTTGAAAACGTGTATGTTGTTAATTTCTTCTATATTATGATTTTCACGTGTTAATTATTAGTATTATACTAGTATATCTTTATCAAGGTCATTATTTGGGATAAATGGATGTTTTAGTTGTAGTTGTAGACTACTTGTAATGTAAGTGTGGATTTCTATCATATAATATTATATAAGTATACCATATTTATCAATTTTTTAAACATTTTAATTATTATTCTATATCATTATCAAGGTCATTATGGTAGAGAAAAGGATGTTTAAGTCGTAGACTACATGTGAATTGTGATATATATGTGATGTTTCTAAACATTATTTTAAGTGTCTTATACAAGGACATAATTAGTATGAAATATGATTGTGACTATAAGAAGTTGCAATTTGCAAATAATGAGTTCTTTTTTTGACTTTATAAGAAATTAAATATTTCTTAAAACAGTGATATGGGAACAATTTCATTTTTTTCCTAAGAGTATCTAACAAATAAATATCAAACAATATTGATATAGATAGGCATATGTTTTTTTATGGGAGAGATGGGCATATGTATAAAACAAATATACAATGATATATTGGGTACTTAAAAAGGCGACAATTAATTTTATGAGAAAGAGAAGACTAGTATGATGCTAGGAAAAATAATTTAATATATTTATTTGTAATCGTTTTAAAGAGAAGACTTGTGTCCTATACAAGAATTTAAAATATCAAAATAAATAAATTATTTTTTTTCTAAAATAATTAATAGTTGAAAGTAATAAAAATTCATTTTTTCCGTCATATCCAAAGCAACTAATGCATTCCACAATTTAAAGAAAACAATAGATTAAATGTATTTAAATATTCATAATATATCTGAATTTTGATCTGTAGATTTTATATTATTTATAAAATAATAAATTATATTAATTTATTTATAATTTGATGACTTTCCAAACTATTTTAATTTATTAATTTTGTTATAATAATGATTGGGAAAAAAAGAAGAAGTTTTGCCTTTTTATTTGTCGTTTTTATATAAAATTAATGTTTGGATAGTATAATGCTGCCACATTTCATTTAGGCGTGCAAATGACTACGATTATAATTCTTTATAGATGATTCAATGAAAATTCCATCCTAATTTTATATATTATAAATTATAGATCATAGATGATTAACTAATTAATCAAATAACTACATAAAATATCTATAATTAAATCAAACTGTTATTCAATAAACTGACTCGAATAGGAATATTAATTGGATCAATAGTACGTTGAAAGGTTATTCCAATATATGTTTGATTAGTTAAATTATAGTTATTAAATAAGGCAAATGTTAATGTGTACTCTATGAATACATGTTAAAACATTAAAAATAGAAACTTTGTCTTTATGTAAATTACTAATAAAAAAATGAATAAATAAAATAATTTGTTACCAAAAATTGGCGCAAAATTTAATTGAAGGCTGTGGAAAACCTGACATGTGAGGGGTATTATTTGTCTTAAGTCCTATTGTTAATAACGAAAGTAAAGCAATTATTATAAAATTATTTAAAGTATAGATAGATAAGAAAATAAACATGGTATAATTCAAGGATTTTTTTTGGCTAGAATTTTTTTAAGCAAGAAAAATTATTGTTCAATACTAATCCACCGACTTAACATATACCTTATTAATGATAGAGAAAGAAATAGAGATATATAATAATATGATAAACATAATATATTGATATTATGATAAAAAAAAAATGAGATGTTGAATATGTGTTGCAAAAATTTGAATTTTTAAATATGAATGTTGTTTTAAGGAATTCAGTAAGTTCTTTTTAGGTTTAAGATCAAACTTTTTTTCAAATAAACAGAATGCACTAACAGTATAAAATAATATGCACTATTATTCAGTTATAATTGGTCGCAACATTAGATAATTAAATAATCGTCTCTTAATTTAAAAACGGTACAATTAATGCAATGTTGTAGATTGAATGGGTCAGTGCACTAATTAACTTTTTGGACAAATAAAAACTTTTTTTTGGGTCAAATAAGTTGGATGTTCAATATTTAGACGGGTTCTTGATCGGGACGGGTCCAAACCCTTGAGTTTGGGCTATGATATATATAAGAGAGAAGATTTACCTAAGTAGAATAAAGGCCAGGGTCTGGACAATTGGAGCTAAAATTTACAAATAAGAAAAGGTTTCCTCTAACTTAGCGTATGTTATTTTGCAATGCGTGGATAGAGGTGCTACAAATGATCTTTACAAGACCATATGAAGTTAGAATAGTCCTAAAAGATTGAGGGTTCTTCTATAGAAGATTGCTTGGAGTTGCATTCTCATAAATAACAATTGTATTCATCGTAGGGTGATACATGTAAGTACTTGTCCTATTTGTTTATCTCTTAATCAATCTTTTTTTTTCATGTTTATTTAAGGAGTGTTCAAGGAGATTGAAAGTGTGGTGGGGAATTTTTGGAGGCCATTTGTCTGTAGATTTTTGGCTACATAATATTTATGTCTAGCTACTTAACAACTTAAAAAATCGATACTATTTGGAGGATGACTATTATCCTACCACCTTTGTGGCTGCTTTAATTAATTGTGGATGGCTAGAAATGAGTTGGATTTCAATAATGTTTTTATCCTGGTTGAAGCAATGAATTGTAGACTATTCTCAAGGGTGTGAACTTGGCCTTTGGTCGATGTTTCAGGAACATTGACATTGAGTTTGATTCTCAAGTTGTTGTGAGTTTAGTTTTGGATCATTGTTCTTCTTTGTTGTGTTTCATATGTAGGAATTGTTGAGTCACCTAGATTTACTATTCGTTTTCTCACACTTATTGTAAGTCAACTAGGTGTTAGATGCCTTTGCTAAGTTTGGTCTTCATAAGTTAAATATTTATAGAACTTTTTATATTATTCCTATTTTTATCTCTCTTACAAGGTTGGCCGATAGGAATACAATTACATTTCCTACGAGCTTGTAGTTTTTTCTCTTTTCTTCTTTCCTTGTTTTGTTTGGGGTTTGGACTTTTCTCTCTATAAATAAATAAGAGTAAACTACCATTTTGATCTCTAATTCAACAAGGAACTTTCATTTCAGTCCCCTAATCCCTAACTTAGCAAAAAACTCAGATAGTTCCCGACTTAGCCAAATGTTCGTCACTTTAGTACTTGGCGTTAACTTTTACGTCAACGATGTTAAGTAAGTGACATGTACGTGTATATGACTAAGTGATGTGTCACTCTTGCTTCTACGTTGGTCTAATGAATAGACATAGATCAAATCGACATTAAGTTTAAAAAAAATATGAAGATTTAAATGGAAAAATTAAAAAATTTACAGGTATCAATTTGACAATACCATATAACATACAAGGACCACTCTGATTATAAGTTATTACTTTCAGGGACTATAATGATAATAATTATATATGTAATTTTATATCCCAAAATGTTCATTCAGATTTTACAAAACTTTAAGTCACTTGAAATAGCAAAAAAACATATCAACAATATGAAAGAACACATAGCACTTAATTTCATTTGAAAGAACACGGAACACATTAAGTTCAAGTGAGTAGTCACTTGCCAAACACATTACACACTACCCATATTAAAAACTATTCAAACTACCCATGTTAATGCAGCTAGACATTAAAATGAATATTTAAATGGAAAATTGTTTTTTTTTCTTCTCTTTTAGTTACCTTTTTCTCTTTCTCTATTCTTTTTTCCTTCGGTCACATTTTCTTTCATTTCCTCTCCCTTCATCAAACCCAACCACCACCACCATCAGTTTTCACATTTGTCTCCACCGCCACCATCATTCTTCATACCATTCCCATCTTCTTCATCTTCCTTGACCTAACCCTTAATTTCTTCCATGTGTTTTTCGTTAATTATCACAACAAACTCAATCATCACATCAAAGATTATAATGATGGGAAGTCAATTATCACAACGAACTCAATCTTCTTCATATTGGTTGGAAAATTCTTCAAAAATTAAGTTTTTTGTCGATGTGGGAGAAGGGCAGTGAAACATGTTTCCTAGACACTAATTAACAGAGGAATATCATTCTACACTTGCTCAATCAACAAGGTAATATGGCTTGGAGCTTTTATATTAAAGGCCCAAAATCAAATTTGGGATTAGGGTTTATAGGGATTATGGTATTATGAGTTGGGTATTATGGTATATTTTTCACTTTTCAAAATTGAAATTAATTTTTTTTTAAGGATGAATGTGGTTATTATGAATACTTTGTATGGATTGATGAGTTAATTTAAGTATTTGCAAATAATGAAGCATTTCCAACACATGTATTAGATCAAGGAAGAGAGATTGAGAGACACCAGAATTTAGATATAATGTTCAAGGTTGGAGTTAATACCAAACTTAATTATATGGCTTCTAAAATAAATATGTTTAGAACACGTGTAATTCATGTATTTTTCATGCAAATGTTGCATATGGTTTGATTTCACAAGCCATAAATTGGGTTTAGTAATTTGTATAATATATATTCAACAAATTTGAGCATTTATTATTAGAGATAATAATTAGTAAGGTGATATAGTATTATAGTACTTTTGTCATAGATAATAATCTATAAAGACCACACTAATTATTATCCCCAATAACAAATGATATAGGTTTTTTTTTTTTTTTGTAACGTATAATGTTAGTAGTTGGTATTTCATTGATTAGAGATTGAATCTGTAACCTCTTTATCACTCAACTCCCTAAATTTTTCACCTCGGCCACCAAACCAGTTTTATATTTCCTAATAATCTAGTTTATTTATTTATTTATGTTGTATTAATATAAGAATTTTGTTATTGATGATCTATATATAAGAAAATATATTAACAAAGCTTTACAATGAGATAATGTTTTATAGATAGTATTTATAAAAAAAAATGTTTCATGGATATTATAGACAATAAATACAAAGAAAAAACTTACAAGATAATCTTTACTATATAAAAAGATTGAAGATAAACAAAAAAATAATTATTTTATGATGATGACACACTGCATATATAATAGTTGAAGTTGAAATTTGAATTTAAAAATTTGTTTGTTTCATTTTTCACCCATATATTAATTTATAATTTTTTATTTTTATTTTTTTGTCCTTGATTATGTTTTGTCAGTTTTATTTATACTATTGTATAATAATCTTTCATTTGATGTTTGACGTGACATCGATGACATGATAACTGAGTGTCATATGACACTAACAATTTATATGATATATCATGTTATTATATTAAATAAAAATAACAACTAAAACTAAATTATTAAAAATCTCAAATTAAATAGACTAAATCTAAAAATAAATATGAGGGACTAAAACTAAAAAATAATTATATTCTAAGGACCAAAAACATAAATTAACCACCCTTAAAATAATATAGTCATCAACTCAAATAACATTATAGTAATATACCGAGTAATACTTTTTGCAATGATCATTATCATTCAAATTTTGATTTATCCATTGACAATCAACAATATTTTACATCCATCAAAATTGACATAAAATCAGCTAATCGATGATTATTCTGCATAACTACAAATCAATCAATTGTATGGCATCCACTTTTCTGTATAAATAAACTCATTCTCTGAAATGAATATTAGCTCATCATATGGAGCTCATGAGAATCACATATCCAAGACACATTCATATTGTGAAGTATTTAATTAATATTTGAGTAAAAAATTATATGATACAAGACTAATAATATATTCTTATCTAATCTTAATAAAAAGTAACAAATAGGTTATAATTTTTTTTTCTTTCTAAAAAAAAAGTTACAAAATATCTAGCAAAACTCTTCTGAAAATTTGTTACAAACAAAAAGTAATTTTAAAATATTGTAACCAAACAATAGTCATTTCCATTTTAAGGAGAAAATGTATTTGCCTTCTTCAAGAAATGTTTGAGTCATACTACTCACTTTTTTAAGTTAAGATCCAAACATTCATTCAATGTTATCCAATATTTTAAAAATTGATCCCAACATCAAATTAGTAAGAGCTCCAAACTATAGTTCAGTTGTTTTAAATTGCTTGAATCAAAATAAAACCACAATTAAACTATTTAAATAATCAAACTATAGATGGTAATGGTCTATAATTCGATTGATTAAGCCATTTGGATTAGTTCGAGGTAAATATTTATAGCATTTTAATTCCTTTTCACACATCACTTATAAATTTATAATTGCTATACCAAAATGTTTCCGTAAAAAAAGATATATAATTGTTCCAAAAAAATAACATATCTTATAGTTAATAATTTTGAATACTTTGTTATTGAATGTAATCTTCTTTTTAGATAGTTTTAAAAATTGCAAACCCTATTACTTTTCTTTTATAAAACAAACAACTCTTACACATAAATATTTATAATTTTCATATACTTATTTAATATTATATATATATATATATATATATATTTTTTTTTTTTTCTCAGGGCCGACCCAAGGGGAGGCGCCTAAAACTCTTGCTTTAGGCCTCGCCAAAAAATAATTTTTTTACTTTAATATTTATACAGTATAGAGGCCCAATAATATATTATCAAAACTCTTTAACTATATATAGAAACAAAAAAAAAGCCTCCAAAAAGTTTTTAATTAGCCAATTAAAATAGATACAACTATTTATGAGGATACTGTATCGTTGGAAGAATCTTTTAATATTAAATGGATTCATTTTCACTAAAAACCATCTTATATTAAAAGCATTGTTTTTTACTAAAAATGTCTCTTAGAATCCTTCGTCTGAAACTTTCCTGTCAACACAACAAAAAGTTTTTTAACCCTTGACCCTACTTCCTTATTCCTTGCTTTGATTTTATTTTTGGTTTTGAATTTTCATTGTGTGAGTAGCTCTTGTCAGTGGCCAAAATATATTAAGGTTTTTGTTTTTAATTTATTCGTCTCCTTTTCATCTGTAATCTGTTAAGTATTAAGTAAATATTTATATTCTAAATTATTAGTCATTTTTTCAATTGTAGCAGAGATTAACCTTTTTTATATATTTGGCTGGACCAAAAACTAGAAACAAAATTTAAATGGATTAGCTTTATTATCGATTGAAAAAAAATTGTGAAACGAAATCGATTACAATAATTTGATAAATGATTTTGCATCAAAAAAAGTACGAAAGATCAATTTTAAATAAAAATATTAATAATTTATTTATTAACTTTAAAAAGATCCCGTCTGATAATTTCGCTTTAAGCCTCCTAATAGGTTGGGCCAGCCCTGATTTTTCTATCATATCATCAACATATCAGGTTTATGATATAAATCTATGTGTTTATATTTTTTTTCAATAAATAAAATAGATATAAGGATGAACATCAATCTTGTTGCATAAAAAAAATCAAAACGTACTAAAAGAATATCCATTGAAAGATGCTGAATTTAACATAGACAGAGGCAGTAGCGAAGGGCAGGTAGGCAGTGAGCTGTGAGCGGGCTACATTTATTTATGATAAACATTCAATTTTAATTGATTTGATTTTTCAATGCAAGTAGCATTCCGCAGATTTTTTTCCTTTCTTTTTCGTTTTTTATTTTATCCTGACACATGTCGTGGTCGCAACTATGGATATTCCATATGCCCTCCAATTATACGATGCCTCGTCATTATTTTATTCATTTATAATCACATTATATTAATTATTAATTAATTAACAAAGCTCCCCCCCTCTTTTTATAAACTAGTATGAAGCCGTGTCATAAAATTAATTTTGTATATTTATGTTTACGATACATATTTTAATAAGTGTTTAATATATATATATATATATATATATTATTTGTGTAAAATTTTAATTTTTTAATAAGTAAATACATTTTACTATTATCAGAACTATATATAAAGTCATATACAAATTTTTTACACTATACAAATATATAATATTTATTAAAATGAATCATGTAAATTAAGTATGATTCAGTTGATTGTATAATAATGTAGATAATAATAATTGAAATATATTGGCCTTTTTTTTATTAAATATAATGCAACTATATTGTTGGTTCTAATATAGATTTTTGTTTTGTTGCAGAGTTTAAATATATATTTAAAATTATTAACACGACCGAAAAAGAAGTTAAAAATAAAGAATGTAAAAGTTTATAGAAAAATGGTTTAACAGTTTAGGATAGATAGTTAAGGAGGATAGATAAAATAACTAGTGCACACTAAAATAGCAATAAACAAACACGTATAGTTGATGAAGTAAAAATGCTAACTTTGAATAGTAAAAACATACAAATGCATTATAAAATTAGGAAAACAACTTTAACAATAAAGAAAGATAAAATCTCTTCAATTTCAAGTATTAGTATTAAATAAAATTAACACCACATGCGATTGCCAAAACTTAGCACAACAATTTATTTCACTTCTCCTTGAAACTCACTAAAATTATTTCAATATGTACTTGTACTTATTAGAAACATGGAATAGGAAAAGTTTATTTATCAACTTTGAAAATATAGAGGCTTATAAAAAAATTGAAAATGTAGAGACAATGAAAATTGCAAAAATTGTCGAGAATATTAAAATTGAAAACAAAAAGAAGAAAAAAAATCAAGTTAAATAAAATTCAAGATTAATTAAAAAAAAGATTTAATAAGTAAAAAAAAAAAGTTAAAAGAGATTATGCAACACTAATTATTTTGTGTGCTTCATAGATTTTATCTATTCAAACCAAAAAGTGTTATTTATTTTTAATTCTTCTAATAATTAAGTAACTAA
>JBBPBQ010000002.1:6751218-6800900 GCA_037974755.1 Cicer yamashitae
TTATTTATTTTTTATATGCTATAATCTATAAGTTGATTTTTCTCTCTCTTTTATTAATTTATATTTTTAGACTATAACTGGACTATTTGCTAATTATATATAGAGTACTTATTTAAGAATTTTCATGATTTTTTTTTATAAAAAATAGTTTTCATTGTTTTATAATAAAATAGATTTAAATAAACTAAATTTATAACTATTTTTACAATATAGAAGATATCATTTTGGTCAAAAAGGAAATACTCATTAATTACGTTTATTATACTAAAGAAAAGATTGACTGTTTTTGATACTGTTACTATTTTTAATGAAAGTGATGTAACTGTCATTTACTTATCTCAACCTTGACTCATTTGAACTATTGTCCAACAAATTTCTACCTCTGTTAGATCTCTTATCTCAACTCTTTGAATTTTTAAACATATTAATTATTTCTTAGCAATATATATCTAATTAATTAATTTTGTTTCTATAACCAACAATAATACTATATTAAAAATATTAACTAATTCGCTATTTTCAAAAATAAATTTGTAATAACAATATTAATTGGTAACAAATTTAATACAAATAACAAATTATTTAATTTTATTGATTTTGTTTACTATATTTAACCATTTAGGGACAATGTAGTATAAAAATAATGATCCTTATCTATTTTGCTCAAGAGTAAGAGAACAAATACGTAGAAAACATGCTCAATTTTGTAAGCAATTTATTCATACCATTTTATGATTTACTATATAAAATCACACAATTTATATATTTTTCATGAACTATTACATGAAAATTTCAAATCCAACCGATAAATAAATAAAATTTAATTAAGAATTTTTTAAATTGAATTTGAGTTCTATTTAATGATTTATTCATAATTAAAGTTTATTAATTACTTGATCTTAATTATTTAATTATAAAAAAATATTTTATTTTTATTTATGAGTGATAATTATAAGAGATTAAAAATAATACATTTTTTTAAATTAATAATCAATCATAGTTTAACCGTACATAGTCCTTAATGTCTTATTTAGAAACATAAAAACCACGTTGTAGTGTTGTACGGGGATAAATATATATTAAGGTATATTTTGACATTTGATTATTGTATGTGAAAAAATACCAGTACTAAAAAGGATTAAGCTTTGTTGAAAAAAGAAACGAAAGGAATAAGCACAAGTGCACAAGGCATGGGATTTTTGAAATTGAATTAGATTTAATTTAATAATTAAAAATCCAAATGCAAAACATCCCACGACACAACAACCACCACTCCTCACATAGCCACAGAGGATGAGAGAGAGTGATAAAGGAGAGAAGTGGTATAAAACCCAAAATATACTCTAATTAAGGATATTCCAACAATACCCTCCGAATATTCCCTCTTAACGGTTACTATATTACACTCTTCTCTCTCTCTCGCATTTCCTCCTCCCCAAACACGCGCACTTTCTCACCTTTCTCTCTTCTCCATTTTTTCTAACAATACATAGAAATTAAAACTTTGATTTCATTATTTTTTATATATACATAATACAATACAATTTTTGTTTCTCTGAAAATCGAAAACCATGAAATTCGGGAAAAGCCTCAGCAGCCAGATCGAAAAAACTCTACCTGAATGGCGCGACAAGTTCCTCTCCTACAAGGAACTCAAGAAGAAGCTCAAGAACTTAGAGCCTGCCGTCGCCGGAGAAGACCGTCCGGCCAAACGTCCTAGGGTTGATTCCGGCAACGTCGATTCTGTTGCCGACGCCGGAGAAATGTCGAAGGAGGAGAGCGGCTTCAGGAACTTGTTGGAGAATGAACTCGAGAAATTCAATAACTTCTTCGTTGAGAAAGAGGAAGAGTACATTATCAGGCTCAAGGTATTTTCACCAATTCATCGTTTTTTTTTCATTTAATCGGTTATAGGTTTACTCCAATTCAATTTGTGAATTTTCGTACTCTCTTGATATTTTATTTTATTTTTTCACGATGAAATGAAAATACTGAATACCAGTTGTTTGATTATTATTATTTTTTATTTTAATTACGTAGTCTTATTTTCATTTTTAAACTTTCGCACATCATATAAAATATGGAAAATAAAAAAACAAAGTAAGGAAAAATCGTATTTTTTATCTTTGATGTAGAATTATAATTATAAACAGAAGAACTTATAATTTCATTCTTAGGTGAATACGTATAAGTTTCTGTTACTATATATTCTTATAGTCTTAATTTTTTATACTTATCTAAATTATGGAATTTAATTTTAATTAGCGAAAAATGGTAGACTCATAAATTATGAATATAAATGACGAATCTTTGATGTGATAAGAAAAAAATATTCGGCTTCCACTATGTAATATAATATGGTAAAGGAAAGATTCTTAGTACAATTCGGCAATGTTATTGCTTTTGTTCTCTTGAAGATAAGTATGCGTTATTTTTGAGCTATTTGAATATTTATGGTTGAGATTTTTATGTAGGAGTTGCAAGATAGGGTGGCCAAAGTGAAGGATTATAGTGAAGAGATGATGAAAATTCGCAAGGAAATTGTGGATTTCCACGGAGAGATGGTCTTGCTGGAGAACTATAGTGCCCTCAATTACACAGGTACTTTATTAACCTTCAATACAAGTTGTTTATCTTACATTAACTTGTTTTTATTACATGAACTTGTTTTTCTTTGTTGATGATAAAATATAACCAAATTTGCAACCTGTAATATGTTAAAACATGGGTCCAAGTCCCTTTCAGAATTATACAGCACTTTCGAAATAAAATGGAAAAGTCAAAAGTAAATAGACGGAATAGGATTCATTTCCAATCCAAATTGTCCATTGGTTGGTTCTGAGAATTCTTCTGGACAAGTTGGTAGGACCAAACAAAGCATATGCTTTTTTTGGAACAAAGAATCTACTTTGGACATATTCATGTTTCTGAAATTTAACATTCTGCCCTTTTTGATTCCTCTACAATGGCTTCTTGTTCTTCTATCTACTTGGTAAAGCCAATCCAATAATAGTTTGTCCTCAATTTCAATATTATGATGCCAATCTTCATAAATGTTCCTCTCCAGTCTTCAGAGTATACAAAAGTCACATCATCCTAAAGCTTCACTTCTTTTACTTGTTAACTGGTTTGAAAATGTTACAAAAGCACATGGAATGAAATATATGTAAAGGTCTTGCTTATGAGTGTTCTAAGAGGACTGTCAAAAAGCATCTAATATAAGTAAATTATTATTTAAAAAAGCAAGTATTAACCTATTTATGGTATTTTCAATATGATAAACGTGTTCCTTAATTTTCATAAAACTTTTTCGTTGCTTTTCCGTAGCCAGCACATTTTACCATCCCATAAAGAACATGTAGTTTTCAGGCTGATTTGTTATGATTCTCCTATAAACCACTGCCAATGGAAAACTGGGTTTAGATCAATTGGTTTTGTAGAGAGACACTGCTGTAATTTGCCTTAACTTGGTCATCTTTGAACATCAAATAAGAATGCCTTAGTGTTTTCTTCTTTTTTTGATCGACCACATCATATATCTAACTGTTGCCTCAACTTTCTTTCCACAGGGCTAGTCAAAATACTTAAAAAGTATGACAAGAGAACTGGTGCTCTCATTCGCCTGCCCTTCATTCAGAAGGTCTTGCAACAACCTTTCTTTACCACTGACATGCTCTACAAGCTTGTAAAGGAGTGTGAAATAATGCTGGACCACCTTTTTCCTGTGAATGTTCCTCCAGCTTCTGCTGAGATAACCCCTGAAGCTGAAGGATGTGATCCTTCAACTTCAACCACAACCGAGAGTGATGGTTTGCTGATGCCCAAGGAATTAGCAGAGATTGAGTACATGGAGAGCCTTTATATGAAGAGTACCGTATCAGCTTTGCATGTTTTGCAGGAAATTAGAAGCGGAAGCTCGACAGTTAGCATGTTTTCGTTGCCACCCTTGCACTTAAGTGGATTGGAAGAAACATGGAAGAAAGTTCCAGTTTTGGAACAAGCAGCCAAGTAACCTTCTGGGTTATGTTGACGGCAATGCATGTAGACAGATGGCTATTTTCCCCTTTGTTTTGTCTTCTAGATTGGAATATGGACACCTCTGTTATGCACGACTTAGATACTAACAGTGATGTAAGATGCTAAATGTAAAGATGGAATTAATTTTATAGAAGTATAGGTTCCATATAATAAAACCTCTGGAATTCAAAGAAGTTATGTTTTGACATTTTGCTGATTCTCAGTATTCAATATGTAATCTAATTTATATGTTCTGTATTTGCTTCATACCATAATTTCATTATAGGATGTATGTATTCGGAAATCATTTTTATAGATAGTTTGCCTCTCCCAACTTTTCTATTTGGCAATAATATAGTACTGCCAAGCTGCACTAAGATTGTGGTTTAGTGAAGAAGTTCAGTGGTGGTAATGGTATAATTAATGGTAATTTAACATAGTGTATGCTTAATAAGTCCGTGAAGCCTTAATCATGCGCGTCATATGATACGAGGAAATTTCAGTGGGTGATTGATGGAGAACGTGTAGAAATTGGTAAGTGTCACATGTTTTTAGCAAACCATATCAGATTCGGATATAGAATTACGTGTAGAAATTGGTAAGTGTCACATGTTTTTAGCAAACCATATCAGATTCGGATATAGAATTGGTTTTATTCATGACAGCTCAAGGGGCAAGGACTAGTATCATATCTTTCCCGTTCCTGGTCATCCACAGGCAACATATCATCTAGATGAAAAAGGGAAACTGCCGATGTTAATCTAGTATGGTGTGTATTTAATTGTTTATTTGACTATACAACATAACATACATGTTTCTTGCATCTTTGTTCAGAGTTTGGCTATTGAAGATGTGAAGAAATTTGAAGTGCAACACACAAACAATGTTTTATGTTATGACATGCTTATGTATCTTGGTAATGTGATTCTTTACAGTGAATTTTTGTTACTTTTGTTTGTATCAAACATAACAATTAGATTTAATAGTTTCCCTCCGTCATCCTTGAATATGGCTAGCTAATGCAATAGTTTTTGTCCAAACATCATTTTCTCAACCATTCTTTGTTTTAGGCATTTAGCTGCTCTCTAGTGGCATAATACTATAAAATAACTTATAGCATGATAGGTTCTCAATTTATAAATGCAACAGTAAGAATTATTGTGAGATTAATCAACGGATGATAGTGTATTTTATTGTTGATAAAAGAGCAAAGGAAACAAGTCTTCCTGGGAGCTATGCTCACTCAAGTCAGAGAGAATCTTCCCTCTACTAAGAGTTAACATAATTTGTTATACACTCTCTCCTAACCAACCTCTCTCCTATATACGGGATGGGGCTCATGCTTTTCCCCTCTCACCTGCTAGCTCACCTTTCTTAGATTTTCTAGATACACTCTCAATATCTTAGGTGCACCATGTGTCCCACTAGACACATCATCAATTTCCTCTTTGTCCCCATCACAGCGTCTCTGTTTTATTGTTTGAAACACATCCATGTACATTCTCCTATCCAAGCCTTTGTTACTTTTCTCAGTTTCTGTCATTAGAGCTTTGAGTTTGTCTGATTGGGCTACTCTCTCACACGTGCACGTCCATTCTGGACCATTCAAACACAACAACATAACTGAGCAGTTGTGGAATGGTGATTTTGGGTACCAGTGCTTCCTTGAAGTGTGGAGATCTCTGTTATGCTGAGAAACTTTTGCTTGTCTTGACGATTCTCTTTGATATAGCACTCGCAGTCAAGACTGTATGTCGAATACTTGTTGAATTATTGAAGGTGGAGATCTCTGATGTTCTTTATAAAAAACGAGCAATTTTCTTTTGCCTCAACATCAACAATGCTCTGACTAATTGGAATGGGCCTACATAGCTATGTAGGACAGCAAGCGAAGTCTTCATGTGGAGAAATTACTATGCAAAATTGCAAATACAAGTAGTGCCGCAAATTTTTCAACCATGCAGCCATAGTTTGGCCATAACCCAATCATGATGCATCGTACTTCTAAGGTATATCAAACTACATTTATATTGGTGATGCATTTTTCCATTGGTTTTTAAATATTGCTGGTTAGATGTAAACGTACATTCAATGTAAGTTTTTTCATTTCAGCCAACTTGAATCATAGTGTGGAGTGAGGACTGAAGAGTTTTTTCTTTCTTTTATATACATGAAACTGTTATTGAGATTTAAAATTGTTTCTATTGCTATTTGAGTACCTAAATCTCACGTTGTGCTTTGAATATGGATTTTTCTTGTTTAATAACTTTTTACTTTTTCATTTCGGAGTTTGTTTTATTGGGATTGGTTGATATATTAGGAACTGATCATTATAGAATTAGTCGATAAATGACTGAACTGCCGCTAGCGTATAAAACTATAAAATGAACTGATTTTAGAGTGCAAATAGATCAAATGTATAACAGGCAGATTTGACTGATAGGATAGATTAATTTACTTTCTAGTTTTTAGGCACTTATTTTTGTTTTATGCTTATAGAGCAGCAGTTTGTTTAGCCTTTTTGGATGTTTAAATCATATGTTTATAGAGTAATAAAAATCATCCTCTGCAGATCAAACTTTTCCTCCGTTTTATATATTTTCTCATTTTCTTAGTCCCTCTAAAACCAACACTGCCAACCTCACATTGAGAAAAAACAAGGTTTTTATTGTTATTGTTGTTAGCATCTCTTAAGTGGTAGCTGAAACGAACAAGAAGAGTGCTAAAGGCATAGAGTCAATGACCATGGGTCTATGCTAAAGGCAGAGAACACTGAAGTTGTAAGTGCAAACGAAGTTTCTGTTTTTCCCTGCCCCACACGGTTTATGCAAAGCGAACTTTACCTTTTCTTTTTCTTCTTTTTTTTTTGATAAAGGAACTTTACCTTTTCTTGAACCCCCCTTTGTTGTGCATTACCTAGTGAGCATGGCACTTGAATAACTTTTAATTATTCATCATGGGTGGAAATTCAGAATCCAGTCACTATTCAAAAGGAAAACTATTTATCAGTCCTCATAATAAAATTTGTTCCTTTGTTAACAGTTCTGGTTTGCCGAGTGAGTTAATTTGTAAGAACAGAATCATCATTTTCTTTGAGACACCAGAGAAGTAGTTTCCAATTCTATGGCTTCGACCCCTGTCCTGTTGTTACTGTTCTTCATGCTCTATACAGCAGAAGCAACAACTGAAAAACATAACTCCAGTATCATTGGTTTGGGGTCTTCACTCTCACCTAAAGGCGAAAATACTTCATGGCCATCAAGTTCTGGCCATTTTGCTTTTGGTTTTTACCCACAAGGAAGTGGCTTTGCTGTTGGGATATGGTTGGTTAGTCCATCTGAAAACACAACCACTGTTGTATGGACTGCTAACCGTGATGCTCCACCAGTCTCCACTAATTCTATATTGAATTTGACTGAGCGAGGCCTGCTTCTTCAAAATGGAAAGGGAGACTCACCTAAGAAGTTAGACTCGGGAAGTTCAAATACAGAGTTAGTCTCATGGGCATCTATGAATGATTCTGGCAACTTTGTGCTTTATGATAAGGATTCTTACATTATCTGGCAAAGCTTTGATCACCCAACTGACACCTTATTAGGAGGTCAGAATTTGGCTATTGATGATGAGTTAGTCTCTAGTATTTCCAAATCAGACCATTCAAGTGGACGTTTCTATCTAAGCATGCAAAGTGATGGAAGCCTTGTGGCTTACCCTTTTTACAGCTTCAGAGCTGTTGAGGATGCTTACTGGTCTACAAACACTATCTCCTACAGTAAGCTCAGTCTTAACGTTCTAGGCCTTTTTTGCCTAAATGGTGCTGAAGCCATGTCGGTTGGTCTAGAATCTAGACCTTATTGGGAACCGAGTACTTGTGATCCGGATACTCGTGGCTGCAGTAGATCATCAGGTTCCTCAAGTCTATGTTTCAACGATGTCGATGGCAATAAGCCTAGAAAGAAGTCACCTAACAATACAACTTCAATCTACCGTGCAACACTTGACATAGATGGAAACTTGAGATTGTATGAGCACCAATTTCACTTTGAGGGAAACAATACTACTACTAGCTCACGTGTGGAAACGCTGTGGCAAGCACTTAATGATACATGTCAAGTGAAGGGGTTTTGTGGATTGAACAGTTATTGCTCCTCCGACATGAGTGGTGATGCTGTCTGCAAGTGTTATCATGGTTTCATCCCTTCCAAGACTAAAAGCAGTGCTAAAATGGACTGCGTACAAATGCATAGCAAAGATGATTGTGAAAGCAGTGAAGACCCGGCGATGTTGTATAATATTACTCACCTTGAGAATATGTCTTGGGGTGATATTCCATATTCTGTTATGCTCAGGATGAAGATGGAAACTTGTGAGAAGGCTTGCCAAGAAGACTGTGTTTGTGGGGGAGCAATATATACAAACGGCACTTGCAATAAATATAGACTTCCACTAATTTATGGCAGATTTCAGAATGATTCCTCCACTATGTCTGTGGCCCTATTAAAGATTCCTTCTTCAACAACTGCCATTATAACACCTCCAACCTCAAACGAGATCAACGTCCATAAGTCCAATGTTGTTTTTGACAACAAGAGAAATCTGATAATGATCCTAGCTTTTACTTTGGGTTCCGTTTCATTGATTTGTTTGGTCTTTGCAGTGTCCATTTTCTTCACTTACAGGCGTCAAGTTAATAGGTACGCTGTGTTGTCTGAAAGTGAAAAACTTGGATTTACTGAAGAATGTTCCTTGCGTTCATTTTCTCTTGACGAACTTGAGAAATCAACTGGTGGTTTTTCAGAAGAGATAGGGAGAGGATCATTTGGAGCTGTTTATAAAGGTACAATTGGTGACAATAACAGAAGTATTGCTGTGAAGAGACTAGAAGAGAGAATTACTGATGAAGGGGAGAGGGAATTCCAAGCTGAAATTACTGCCATAGCTCGAACTCATCATAGGAATTTGGTTAAGCTTATTGGTTTTTGTATTGAAGGGTCCAAAAAGCTTCTTGTTTATGAATTTGTCAGCAAAGGATCTCTTGCAAATCTCCTCTTTGAAGGGGAAATGAGACTATCTTGGAAAGAGAGAATGAAACTTGCATTGGACGTGGCCAGAGGATTACTCTATCTACACGAAGAGTGTGAAGTCCAAATCATCCATTGCAATATAAATCCTGGAAATATACTTATGGATGAAGCATGGACTGCAAAAATATCTGATTTTGGATTCTCAAGGCTATTAAAGAGAGGCCATTCTAGGACTAAAAAAGGGGATGATGGCACAAGCAGGTACTTAGCACCTGAATGGCAGAAAGAGGATGCATCAGTATCAGTAAAAGCTGATATTTATAGTTTTGGGGTGGTATTATTGGAGATTATCTGCCGCAGAAGAAGTATAGAAATGAATAATATATCCTCAGCTGACGAAATCCTTCTTTCCAGTTGGGTATATCAATGTTTTGCAGCAGGACAGTTAAACAAGCTTATCACACGTGATGAAAAAGATGTGGATTGGAAGATATTGGAAAGAATGGTGAAGGTGGGGTTGTGGTGTGTGCAAGACCACCAGTCTCTCCGTCCTGCAATAAAGAATATAATCTTGATGTTAGAAGGTTTGAAAGATATTCCAGTTCCTCCCTCTCCAGCTAGCTTGGTTGAATAGTCTTGCTGCTTGTGTGATGCTAGATTTTGTGCCTGCCACTCATGGAAGTCGTGTAATATAAATATTTGTTTAGTATTGGCTTGTGTGATTTATCATTTGTGCTATTTTAGTTTCAGTTTTATGTTGAATTTATTGTACAAGTTTTATTGTGATGAACTATTCCCTCCGTCTCAAAATATAAGTAAAATTTAGTCAAAGAGAATTGATGCATTTAATCTTAATTTTAGACCAGATATATCAACCTTCTTTGACTTATTTTGGCTCATATTTTTAGACGAAGTAGTATATCAAAAGCTAGCTTTAGTGCTTGGAAGTCATGTAATGTAAATATTTGTTTAGTATTGGCTTGCATGATTTATTTAATACATGTACTTCAAGACTTTCATTTTTAGTTGAGAATATTTTTTATGTATTTGTTTCAGAAAGAAATAATTCAATAGGAATTTGATTAAGCAAAAATGATATGCTTTTTTGTCTAAATAATTCAATAGGAATTTGTTTCAGAATGAACTTACGGGCACAATTTCTTTTTGTCTAAAAGTGTCGTGCTTTTTTGCTTTTCTAAATTTCCATGAGCACCACGAGTCTTTAATTATTTGAGTCATTGACTAGAAAAGCAAGTCTTTGGAAAAAAGGCCATATCCTTCAATTTAAACTATGCAATGCAGTGACATTAGGCATTATAAAACACCAACTTAGCTTCTCTTCTCTCTCATAAAATCAACATCCAGTAAGTATGGATGCTATTGCTGTTTGTATCACTTTCCTACTGTTCATGTCCTTACCATCAGAAAATACTATAGCTAGAGCTAAAACACAACCACCACTACCCCAGATAGTACCTGGTTCCTCACTTTCCCCTATCAGTGCTCACTCCTCTTCTTGGCTTTCCCATTCTGGCCTATTTGCTTTTGGATTTTATCCACAAGGCAATGGCTTTGTTGTTGGAATTTGGTTGGTTTGCAAGATGAAGAAGATAATAGTATGGACTGCAAACCGAGATGATCCTCCTGTAACCTCAACTGCAAAGCTACAATTTACCATGCACGGTAGGCTAATACTAACAGATCAAAAAGGACAAGAGAAGCTTGTTGTTAAGGCTAATGCAAGAGCTTCCTCTGGCTCCATGCTTGATTCTGGGAATTTTGTACTATACGGCAACGATAATTCCAGCATCATATGGCAGAGTTTCGATTACCCAACTGATACTTTGTTGGGGAATCAATCTCTACCTTGTGGTGGCCAACTCTCCTCTAGTATATCAGAGACCAATCAGTCAACTGGAAGATTTCAACTCAACATGCAGAATGATGGAAATCTTGTTCTGTATCCAGCATACATAGCTGAAACAGCATGGGATTATTACTGGACCTCTGATACTAAAGCGGATAATGAGGTCAAATATCAGCTTTACCTCAACAAAACAGGTTCACTGCAGATTTTGAATAGCAGTAGTGTTTTTATTTCTAGCCTTATTTCCACTTTGGTTGATGCTCTAGAAGACAATGACACCGGAGGAAACCAGACTATTTATCGTGCAACCCTTGATTCTGATGGAGTTTTTCGGCTCTATGCTCATTATGTTAACAATTGCAGTGACAAAGTTATCAAAAGTATTCCAGAGAGCAGCACGTGTGAAGTAAACGGGTTTTGTGGCTTCAACAGCTACTGCACATTCAACGACGACAAACTATTGTGCAGCTGTCTCCCTGGTTATAAACTTATAGATGAAAAAAACCAAGATACCAGTCTTGGCTGCGAAAGGAACTATTCGAAAGCTGAGTGTAAAGATGAAAAAGATGGTGAGGCCTTTTATAACATGGTACCAATGAACAATATTGTATGGAAGGACCATCCTTATTTCAAAGATGACGATACGTCATCAGAAGAACAATGCTCCTTTGCTTGTTTAGTGGATTGTAACTGTTGGGCTGCATTGTATGAAAAAGGAAGCTGCAAGAAACAAGGGCTGCCTTTGAGATATGCCAAACGAACACATGAAGGTGACGATTCTACCAAGGCATTCTTCAAGGTGGGAAAAAACAGCGTGCAGAACTGGAAGGGGTATGAAAAACCTTTTCCCATTCCAATCAAGACTACAAGTAACAAAGCAGTAGTGCATATTATTGTTGTTACATCTGTATTTAGTATCATTTTGTGTTCAGCGATTGTTATATCCAGCCATTACATGTACAAGATTCGGGTTTTAAAGTACAAAAGGCTAACCGAAACATGGAGCTTGGGGGGCCTGAATGAAGATGTAGCTTTGAGAAGGTTTACATACAATGAGCTGAGAAGAGCAACAAACCAGTTCAAGGAAGAGTTGGGTAAGGGATCTTTTGGAGCAGTTTACAAAGGAGCCTTAAACAAAGGTAAGACTGAGAGATTCATTGCAGTGAAGAGGCTAGAGAAGTTGGTGGAAGAAGGAGAAAGGGAGTTTCAAGCAGAAGTGAGAGCTATTGGAAAAACCCATCACAGGAACTTAGTTAGATTGCTTGGATTTTGTGTTGAGGGTTCTAAAAGGCTTCTGGTTTATGAATACATGAGCAACGGTTCACTTGGAAAGCTTCTCTTTGGTGATCAAAGACGTCCGAATTGGGACGAGAGAGTAAGAATAGCACTGGACATTGCTAGAGGGATCTTGTATCTCCATGAAGAGTGTGAGGCACCGATCATTCATTGTGACATAAAGCCTCAAAATATTTTGATGGATGAGTTTTGGACTGCTAAGATATCTGATTTTGGGCTTGCAAAACTTCTAATGCCCGATCAAACCAGAACTTTCACGGTTATTAGAGGGACAAGAGGCTACATGGCGCCAGAATGGAACAAGAACACTCCAATATCACTGAAGGCAGATGTTTATAGCTATGGAATAGTATTGTTGGAAACACTATGTTGCAGAAGAAACCTTGATGTTAATGTGTTGGAACCAGAGGAGATTCTTCTCTCTGGTTGGGCTTATAAGTGCTTTGTTGCAAGAGAGGTAAATAAGCTTGTTCCTTCGGAAGTTATTGATGAAAATGTCATGGAAAATATGGTTAAGGTGGCACTTTGGTGTATCCAAGATGAACCTCTTCTCCGGCCGACAATGAAAGGTGTAGTGTTGATGTTAGAAGGGATTACAGATATAGCAATTCCTCCTTGTCCAGATTCAAATCGTGCATGAAAATAATGTTGCAGCAGTTCCTCAACTGTTTTTCAGTTTGTTTATTTATTTATGTCATGTTATGTATTGTTGGTTTTGTTTCAATTGTTAAGGTTGTCGCTATGTTGTGTACAATTAAAATAAGGTAGCAAGCCAAAAACTTATGTAGTTATCCTCTTTCTCTTGTCAATTCATGATACAATTTAGCAGTAGATTATATAGTATTTTGTTAAAATTTCAATTTGACTAAAACGTGAACAAAATTTCATTTGTTTCCTTCTTACCTCTCCAAAAACTTTTTTGTTTATCTATACCAGTATTTTTTTCCAAGCACGCGGTCTCCATTATTTGCTTTCCAAAAAATCCTTCTAGAGTTATAATAGGAATAGAAAATTCAACCCCATCATTTTTAAGAACATTTTTTTTCTTTCAAATATCTATGTCTTAATAAGAAGTTCTATGAGCCTCTTTTGTCTTCAAGTATTGCATGATTTCACTATTAAATTGCACTAATTTGAATATTTGATGCCTAGAGACTAAAATTTATTACTTAACACACTATGTTCTAGAGTACTGCCCCTTGACCAAGGGGTTACTTTACAAATGACTTATACCATCCTAATCTAAAACTTCATCTACATATTATTAGGAGGGTGAAGATTAGAGTCAGAGAGACTGTGATTCCTGAACCAGATTACAGGACTCCAATTGTGTTGTGTTGCTTGGTGGTTACTCATTCTCTCTTTATTTGTATGTGTTTCACTGTATAATTTTTTGGCTTACTATCTTATAATAATAATTGGGCCAGTGACAAACCTACAAAGGACCCCTGTTGGACTATGTTCTGCCTTGGTTTTAGGTTCTCTGAAGATAGGGGAATCAAAATCTTGTTTTGTTTAAGTATCCTATTTTGTTTCAAGTAACATTGACTACGGTAGGACAAACAAGCACGTTTATTATATGCTGTAGGTACTCAACCTTTGTTTGATGGCCAGAGTTTCCACTACTTGTCATTAATATTTGATGGCGGATGCTACTGTTCACGGTAGACAGTTGCTTAACAGCTACTTAAAACTAACGACTGTTAACAACACTCTTCGGAAATATAAGTTAACAGTCCATCTGGTCTTTATGATTGAGATAGTGACTCAATCGATGTTAGTTCGATAAAAATAAGAGATAATGAATATGTCTCTCAAAACACAACTTATTGTACTGACACTGATCAGATCACCTTCTCAACCATAAAGACGAAGAGAACTGTTAATTCATATTTTTAACTAGTGTCGTCGCTCTCCATTTAAGTTTTGAGTAACTTTTAAGTGCTAGTCCACATAGAATTTGCCAATATTTGATAAATTGATACCTCATAGCAAATGTTAGCACTCAATTTCCAATTCTTTGGACGTTGCAGTGGAGGAGAGAGATGTTTCAATAAGAAAAGGAACTAGTGAATCAACGTATGGAGGAGTTGGAAATTGTTTCGTTGAGAGAAGAGGTGGATGATAAAGTAATATGGAACGAGGACTCATCCGAGTGAAGTCAGCATACAAAGTACTAATGAGGGAAAGGAAGAACTCGGTGACAGAGGAGATGAGTAGAAAGATATGGCACAAATTTATTCCATTTAAGGGGCTGGTGTTCGTATGGCAGCTAGTACAAAATTTTATTATTATCATTTTTTTTTTCTCAAAAAGACGTTGTTAAAATTAATTAGCCAATTATTTTCTCAGCTGCGTTGTTTCAAAACTTTATTTCATAATTTTTTAATATAACAAATAAAATTTTATTCCAATAATTTTTATCACAAATGATTAAGATTTGTCTGAGGCAATTACTTTTATAAAGATTATATCAGCTATATCATTGTTGGTAACAAATATGAAAAGTCTTTATGGGGTAGGAATCTACTAATATTTATATTGCGGTAACATATAGACAAATGTAGTTTAAATTGTGGTTGCGACGTCGTTGCAGACACTTCAAAATCTATAATATTGTGACCGTAAACTTCAAAATCTATAATATTGTGACCGTAATTGCAGTTACAAACAAAAATTTGAAACGACATATTAACTTCATATTTAAATATAATAAATATTTTTTTTTTTTATGTTTCTACACATTTATACTAAAGAAAGTTGTAAAAGGTAAGCCACGTCACTATAATTATAATATACATATATTCTCCTCAAAAAGGTAAATATTCAAAAGTTACAAATACAAAAGAGTACTTATTCTGATTTGATTGTCCCGTAGAACAATTTATATAGACTCATAATTTTGCCATCATCTAAACATACACCGTGGGACTGGGATTTGCAATACAATATCAAAAAAATTGATGTCACAATGCGACCACGCGATTGTGGCTGTCGTTATTTAGTGCACGTTTGGATTGCCGGTAAAATTGGTGGAATCACGGTGATGTTTTTGTGCATTAGCATTTGTTCTTTTTTAAGGATTTGTTTGTGTATTACAATTTATGTCTATATAGAGCCATAAATTACAATTTAGAATAAAGTGTCCCTACATATTATCTATCTTATATATTTTTGCAAATACAAACACACAAAAAACCTCATCATGTGAGTTATGCGTTTTTTTGACAAAAGCTTTGGAGCTTTTACAAGATTATGCTGCCACCGTGATTTTGTCGAGCCCAGAGCCGATCCAAGCAAACCACTCTCACATATTAATTATTTTTCTAGTATTTAATTTTGCTAATTATAGTCATTTTAACAAGAATAGATTAAAAAAACCAACCATTACTCGTTAGCCAATGATCATAAAATAAAAGAGTTAGAAGGTATATACTTACAAAAATGTTGGGAACAATACGAGGTATATTGCATGATTCGGAAAGAAAGAGGAAAATTCGATTGAGTGCTAAGATAAGAGCAAATTGAAGAACAAAAGCAGGCAATGTTGTTTCTAATGAATTTTCAATCCAAAGCGCCGAACCATGGGATGTTGTCTTATCAAAACAGATATGTGCGGTTTTGTCTGCTGGGTTTGTCAAAATCGAATATGTAACGTTTGAGGAACTCATTAATTTCAACTCAATGATTTTATATTACTTTTGTAAGCACTTTTACAATCTTATTAATTGCACACAAATACGATTTATAAAAACGTTATTTGAAATCACATCCATGAAAGCGAGGAAAATATCAAAGGGAAAGAAAGGGGTTTTGACAAAAAGTGTAAAACATTAGAAAAGCCAAGGTGGCACATTACAATTCATAATGTTGTAGCATTGCGAGTAAGATACAGTTGTGCTCTTAATTTTATATCTGTTTTATAATTCTAATTAAGGTTTACATCTGTTCCTATGTGTTTTTTTTTCGTTTTAAAAGGAACTTTACTAAAAAGATAAATAATATGTTTAGCATATCATCTCGCATAATAATACATCTAGATCATATAAAGTTGACCAATTAGATTGTCAAACATATTTTGAGAAGAATAATAATTATCCAGCCATTTAAATATATTTAACTTTGAATTTTCATCTTTTAAGATTTATTAGGTACTATTAATAAAAAATATTTTTGAAAACAAAAATAGTAAATGCAGAAAATGATATGAAAGATGATTTATATTTAATGACAATTATTTTTTTTCCTCAAATGATGTTTATAATTTGAGCCGAAAGACGAAGTAATTAATAAATAAAATAAAATTTCAATAAATAATTTGGTAAAATTTTTGATTATTCAAACTGTACTAATTTTTACCTAGTAAATAATCTATTTCTAGATAAGCCTTAGTAAATAATCTTTTTATAATTTTTTAAATGAAAATTTTCACTAAATTCATATCTCATTAAATGAAAATAACCATATAATTTTTTTTTATATTATAAAACATATAACTGTATAGTAATAAAAACAAATATAAGAAGAGGAAATAAATAAAAAGTTATAGAAAATACTTTTGTTGTTTGTATTATTATATATTTTTTCACTCAAATTTATCGGTTTATAATTTTAATTATTCATATTTTATTAAAAATTCTAAGAAGAAATTTTAGCCCATGTAACACTAATAAAAATAAATATAGAAAGAGTCAATAATAGGCGACATAAATTATAATTACTTTAAAAATAATTATAATAATAATAAAAAACAAAAATCCCATTATTTTTTAGATATTTTGTATTCAGTAAAATATTTTTTTGGCATGTGTATCAATAAAATATTATAAATGCTTTGTTTCAAAAAAATATTATAAACCTTTCATAAAAAATATTATAAACACTTAACGTTATTTTTTGTTTTAAAAAAACACGTTAATTGGGTTAATAAATTATCTTACGATTTTCCAGCTGTAAAAAAAACAAAAACTCTCGTTTTAATGTAACGTTATAAATAGGACCAAGCAAGCACTTTGAACTAACGCTGTAGGGAGCGAAAAAGATATACAGGCGTGTGGCGAAACTGAAAAATAGATTTAGCTTCTTTATTCAAGTTCGATGAATCTGAAGTCGCTGAATCGTTGAATCGCTGATCCGAATTTGATTTCTCGCCGCTGCTACATGTTTTCATCTGAACTCGAGATTCGATGAATCTGTGGTCTCTTTTTCTGAATTCAAGATTCGCATTCAGGTTTCAATCTTTCTAATTTTTGAATTGAATTCTTTATAATTGTTTCCACCCGTGGCATCTTCGTGTTTGGCATCAATGTTTTGAGGCATCTTTTTTCTGTTTCGACGGTTACATCCGGTTCTTGAACCTTCAACTCCATGAATGTTGAATTTTTAAACCCTATAAATCTGATTTAAATTGGTGCCGAAAAAGACGACCACTGAGTCGCAAGCTTGGTTATTTGGATTTAACTTTATGTTATCCATGAAATTGGATTTTGCCTCGATTCGAAAGAGAGAGATGTAGGTATAAAGGTTCTTGATTGGACCTTCAATTAATCTGCTGTCCTCTCAAGTTTTGCATTGCATCTCTTCTCTTCTGAATTTGATATCTTTATTCACCTGTTCATCTCTCTCTCCATTTTAAAACCACTCTCCTTTGGATTATTGATCTATCAATTCTTTTTTTCTGTTGCGCAAACATTATCCATCTCCAAAATCGTATTTGGCAAGAATGTTTTGTAGTGGTTTTTTCTTTGCAACATAAATCTATTATTATCGATTATCAAGAACGTATAATCTTGATGATTCTTCATTATTCATGTCTAAGAAAATTCATAAAAATTGAATAGTTTCAATATGCATCCTTAAGACAAGTTAGTCGCTATGACTGGATAGCCTAAATTTTAATTATGAGATTGGTTCTTGAGTGTAAATTTCTTGTGGCTTGCAATATGAATTTTTATTCATATGAATTTGATATAGTATGCTTGGATGACTTTAAATTTAATTAAGAGATGGACTCTTGACAATAAAATGTGATTGCCTAGTTTTAATCATGAGATTGATTCTTGACTCAAAATTTGGCTTGCAATATGAGTTTGAGTTAATATGCTTAGATGACTCTAAATTTAATAATAAGTTGGATTCTTGACCCAAAAATGTGGCTTCAATATGAATTTTTATTTATATGAAATTGCGATAGTATGTTTGGATGACCCTAAAGTTAATCACAAGATGAATTCTTGACCCAAAGATGTGGCTTGATATGAATTTTTATTCATATGAAATTCGGATAATATGCCCTAAATTTAATTACGAGATAAATTCTTGACCTAAAAAATGTGGCTTGTAATATGAATTTTATATTCATATGAAATTAGGATAATATGCTTGGATGACCCTAAATTTAATTACGAGATGGATTCTTGACCCAATAATGTGGCTTGCAATATGAATTTCGTATTGCTATGAAATTGAGATGTATGCTTTGATGACTTTAAATTTAATCACGAGATAAATTTTGTATCTAAAAAATGTGGCTTGTAATATGAATTTTATATTCATATGAAATTGGGATAATATGCTTGGATGACCCTAAATTTAATTATGAGATGGATTCTTGATCCAATAATGTGGCTTGCAATATGAATTTCGTATTGCTATGAAATTGAGATGTATGCTTTGATGACTCTAAATTTAATCACGAGATAAATTTTTTATCTCAAAAATGTGGTTTGTAATATGAATTTTATATTCATATGAAATTGGGATAATATGCTTGGATGACTCTAAATTTAATTCCGAGATGGATTCTTGACCCAATAATGTGGCTTGCAATATGAATTTCGTATTGCTATGAAATTGAGATGTATGCTTTGAAGACTCTAAATTTAATCACGAGATAAATTTTTTATCTAAAAAATGTGGCTTGTAATATGAATTTTATATTCATATGAAATTGGGATAATATGCTTGGATGACCCTAAATTTAATTACGAGATGGATTCTTGACCCAATAATGTGGCTTGCAATATGAATTTCGTATTGCTATGAAATTGAGATGTATGCTTTGATGACTCTAAATTTAATCACAAGATAAATTTTTTATCTAAAAAATGTGGCTTGTAGTATGAATTTTATATTCAAATGAAATTGGGATAATATGCTTGGATGACCCTAAATTTAATTACAAGATGGATTCTTGATTCAATAATGTGGCTTGCAATATGAATTTCGTATTGCTATGAAATTGAGATGTATGCTTTGATGACTCTAAATTTAATCACAAGATAAATTTTTTATCTAAAAAATGTGGCTTGTAATATGAATTTTATATTCATATGAAATTGGGATAATATGTTTGGATGACCCTTAATTTAATTACGAGATGGATTGTTGACCCAATAATGTGGCTTGCAATATGAATTTCGTATTGCTATGAAATTGAGATGTATGCTTTGATGACTCTAAATTTAATCACAAGATAAATTTTTTATCTCAAAAATGTGGCTTGTAATATGAATTTTATATTCATATTAAATTGGGATAATATGCTTGGATGACCCTAAATTTAATTACGAGATGGATTGTTAACCCTTTAATGTGGCTTGCAATATGAATTTCGTATTGCTATGAAATTGAGATGTATGCTTTGATGACTCTAAATTTAATCACAAGATAAATTTTTATCTCAAAAATGTGGCTTGTAATATGAATTTTATATTCATATAAAATTGGGATAATATGCTTGGATGACCCTGAATTTAATTACGAGATGGATTCTTGACCCAATAATGTGTCTTGCAATATGAATTTCGTATTACTATGAAATTGAGATGTATGCTTTGATGACTCTAAATTTAATCACGAGATAGACATTTGACCCAAAATGTGGCTTGCAATATGAATTTGGGATAATATGCTTGGATGACCCTAAATTTAATCACAAGATGGATTCTTGGTTCCAAAATGTGGTTTGCAATATGAATTTTGTATTCGTATGAAATTGGATATATGCTTGGATGACCCTACATTTTATCACGAGATGAATTCTTGACTCAAAGTTTGGTTGCAATATGAATATTTTTATTCTTATGAAATTGGGATTGTATGCTTGGATGACCCTTAAATTAATCACACAAATGATTCTTGACCAAAAACTTGGCTTGCAATATGAACCATTTAGTCGTATCTAATGAAATTTGGATAGTATGGATGTAAATTGATGGGCTATATAACTTCAGTTTGAATATTATTTATTCATAACTTGAAATGCCATGTATGTTAGGATGACCCTGAATGGAATGATAATAGCAAGCTTGCCTTGGATGAGAGTATTGTGCCTCAATGATTTTGGACGTCAAATTTGACATTTGAGCTTAGATGATCCTAAATTTGATGAATTGAGATGACAATATTGTGTCGATGACCTAGAATGCTAAATTTGATATTTGAGAATCATAGACTGCCTTAAATTTGATAAATCGGGATGATGATATTGTGCTTCGATCACCTTAGATGTGAAATTTGATATTGAGATGATGGTATTGTGCCTTGGATGCAAAATTTGATAATTGAATTCTTGATGATCTTAAATTCGATAAATTGGGGTGATGTACATTGCCTCAATAAGTTGGAAGCAAACTTTCATATTAGAGCATAGACGGTCCTAAATTCGATAAATTGGAATGATGGGGTTGCGTTTTGATAACATTTATATTTGAGCCTAGATGGTTCTAAATTCGATAAATTATGATGACAATGTTGTGCCTCAATGACCGGATACAAAATTGATTTGAGCCTAGATGGTCTTAAATTCAATAAATTGGAATGATAATAAATTGTCTTGATAATGTTGGATGCAAAATTTGATATTTGAGTTTAGATTGTCCTATAGTTGATAAATTAGAATGAATGGTGTTCCTGGTAATTAATCTATCGAGGTTGCAGAAAACGAAATCAAACGATATCTTTGGTTTTGCAATGGGACAGGCCACCGAAATTAAAACTCTTGGGTTCAATTTGAAGTTTGGTTTTGGCTTACATGACAAGAGTCACAACAACGGTAAATGATGTAAATGTTTTTCAAAATACATTTTTAAATTGCATAATTGAGTATGCAGCAACAAGAAGATCCATTCATGGTGAAGGCCAATGAAGTAGTACTTGCCTGCAGAACAAGCAAGTGTATGAGCATAATAATGATTGTATGGCTAATCCCTTGGATTGGAAGGTTCGCAAGAGGAAGTTGTGTAGGAGGAACCAAATTTTATGAAGTAGCAACAAATCCTTCATTTTTTCTTGGAGGGTTGGAAAGTGGCAGCAGATATTAAAGTGTAGATTCCTTTTTCTTGCATTGAGGACAAAACAGAATTTTAAGGGGTGGTATTGATATATGCACTTCTAGACCCAGTTGTCCAAGGCTCACTTAAAGTCACCCAAAAGGGAAGTTAGAGAAAGGGGGAGAGTTAATTACAAGGAGGAAAGTTTGTTATATAGAGGGATAATAGAATACTGGGGGCATTCAGGAAATTGTTAGCAAAATTTGTTAGGAGAGTTTATCTCTTTGGTAGGAGTTGTTGACTCCGGTAGTCTTCTTTGTTGTTTGTAAGCCATTGTCTCATCTTTTCATTGAATAATATCGAATTTATTCATACAAATTAAGGGTTCACCAGAGTGGTGCCATCTTTGGGCAAAGGAGCAAACTTTGGAAAGTTAGTTATTGAAAATGATGCTTAGTTGTTTGTTAAGTGTCTCTATGAACATTGCAAGATTGCTTTAGTTGACCCCATTATAGTTGACTGTAAAGAGACCCTGCTTCAAATGGAAAACACCACAGTGAACATCATTAGAAGGTCTAGGAATGGTGTAGCCCATGGCCTTTTAGGAGTTGATAAAAATGTAGGATCTAAGAATTTGGGTTGGAAATTTCTCAAACCTTGTTTACCATTTGAAAGCCAATTTTCTACCATCAAAAAGAAAAAACCAACCCACAAACATGTTGTAATGCTAGAGCAGCACCGAAAAGTACATCCAATATCAAAGTTACAATTGACGTAAATCCTTTGATTCACAAGTGATTATTGGCTTGTCCCAATCCAGTTATTACCTTAGCTCTAGAAACAAGCAATACTACATTTTTAAGCAAAGTTGTATGTATAAGCAGTTGCTTCATAATTTCCAAGCATATTTTAAGGAGATACTGTGCCTAAATTGACGATACCAATGGTTTATTTGATGCCTACTCAGCCTGAGGGCACTAGTGTCCTGTCTGTGCTAAAGCTAAAAGAAGATTACTAATACGAGATTTTCTTGCAGTAACGAAGTTTTGGACACAAATACGAGATTTTTTCATGCTACTATGAAGAGCTGTAGAAGAAGGAATCAGATAGAAACCTTTTACTATAATAATCGGTGGATTATGGGGCTGAATGATGTTAAACAAGGGATCAGAGAACATTTTTATTCAATGTTCAATGAAGGTATTCTATTAAATGCCTTCTATTAAATTGTAGCTTAGTTGCTTCATAATTTCCAAGCATATTTTAAGGAGATATTGTGCCTAAATTGACGATACCAATGGTTTTTTTGATGCCTACTCAGCCTGAGGGCACTAGTGTCCTGTCTGTGCTAAAGCTAAAAGAAGATTACTAATGTTAACATCCAACTCAAGCCAATGTAAAAACAGCACACTGGTTAGAGTGCACGAGTAACAACCCTCCTCTAAGGGCTTTACTACATTTTTTAGTTCCTGATCACAAATCTATACTAGTATTTTGAAATACAAGATCATTAGACACATGCTTTATGGAGAAAAGTTTGCTTGCATAAACTCTCTAATACCTTATTTTTAAGTTTCAATAAAAGTTGTAACTGATTTGCTCTTCTGTTGAATGTTTTATCTGTGTGTATTTGTTTTGAAGTTAAGATTATTTGCTACTAAATTGTAGCTTAGTTGTTTTTGTGATTCTATGCATGCCTTCTATTAAATGGTGATTGCTACTAATTTATCATGGAGAATGACTACTGGTGATTTTAGTTTCTATATTGGGGTACTAATTTTTCAATATCTAATTTGTATAGCAAGTAGGGCTGGAGATAAACCTGGATGTATGTTACAGTGACAAGAAATTCGAGATTTTCTTGCAGTAACGAAGTTTTGGACACAAATACGAGATTTTTTCATGCTACTATGAAGAGCTGTAGAAGAAGGAATTAGATAGAAACCTTTTACTATAATAATCGGTGGATTATGGGGCTGAATGATGTTAAACAAGGGATCAGAGAACATTTTCATTCAATGTTCACTGAAGGTATTCATGACAGACCGAATGTGGATGGCTTGTTTATTACTAAAAGTCGATTTCGAGAAGGCTTACGATACGGTGAGTTGGGGTTTCTTAGAGTATTTGCTAATGGGTTTTTCATCTATTTGGATCAAATGGATGCGAGCATGCATTTTTCATAGTTCGATGTCTGATTTTGGTGAACGGAGTCCTACTTCTGACTTTCATGTAGGGAAAGGTTGCAACAAGGCGATCCTCTATCACCATTCCTTTATCTTATTGTTACTGAAGGGCTCACAGCCTTGGCGAACAAAGCGGTTGAAATGAGAAGGTTCTCTGGATTTCAAGTCTCAAATGATATCCATTTTAGCATTATGCAATTTGCCGACGACACTATCCTAGTGTGTAAAGGCAGTTGGAGTAATCTTTGGAGTTTGAAAACAATTTTGAGGGGTTTTGAGCTTGGGTCAGGTTCTTGATTTGGACAGCTAATACTTGGGGGATATATATGGTTGTTAAGGAACGATATACTTGGGAGATAAACTGGATGCTGGTAATCCTCACATATAGTTGTTTGATGTTAACTCTAATAGTCCTCAACTGATATTATATCTTTTTAACTGAAATACCTCAAAAAATTGTTTCTATTCTTGTTACAAATGATTTGTGTTCTTGATTGTGTGACAGGTAATAAATCTATTATTTATTTATTTGAATCAAAAGGTAACATCTATTTGCTACGTATTTGGTGTTGTATAGGGTGAAGCAAATCTATTTCCTTTTGTATGAGTTTGTTTGGTGTTGGGGTAATGAGGTGGTGATAATTTTGTTGAAATTCCATAATATGGATCTGTTCAATTTTTTTTATACAACTGATATAATATGGTCCAGTTTTTGTTCATTTTCAATTATGACAGGATGTTTTCGTTACTGAAAAAATATGCTATGTTAGATTTATCTCCTTTCAATGCTGAGCTGTGCCAACATGTTTGATTTGGGGGACCGTTCTTAACTCTACAACATGCGGTGAGAAAGTGGTTCTTTGATTTTGAGCTTTCATGCTTGTTTGCTTATTAAATTACAACATTTAGAAAAAAAGAGATAAAACAATATATCATAAACTTGATTTCTTTGTGACTTTAGGAAAATGATATTGGCAAGCAGTGGATGCTGTATTACTTTTCAGTAAGATCAGGTTTGGCCCAACATGATTGGTTAGATGTCTAAAACAAATATTATAAGGAGACTTTTTTAAATAATAAAAAATAACATAATGCTTTAAAAAGAAATCAAGTTTTGCTGCATTCACGTTCGAACCTAGGTTAGAACGTGCAGCCCTTATCTTGACTAATTAAGTTAGGTGAATTTTTTTTAATTAATTTATAATATTATATATTCATAACTAAATTTAATTTTTTTAATTATTTTTTAATCCAAAATTTTGAAGCCTAAAACTCTAATTTTTGCTGTTTGGCCCTTGTTCTGGCCTTGAGCAGAAGAACATACCAAGTTGAGTTAGGTTATGGTTATTTGAAATTTGTGAGATGATTATTAGTAGGAGGAAGTGAAACCTTTTGCTGTTTGAGAGGTTTTCACAACACATGATAAAATTATTTCACGCATATGATATGCACCATCATCACTTCACTTAAATAAGAATATCTGCATGGGGACCACATGAGTGAATCAGACATGATGGATAGTTTTTTATTTCTTTGATTGATTGCATATACTTTGCTTTTTTGAGTTTTGACCGTGCAGTGTGTTTTTTTAATAGATCCAGACCATGCAATATGTTTTGACAATAATAAATTACACAGGTATATCATTAATTAAAGACCAACTTTCCATTTGATTTTTACTTTTTTCATATGAATTAAATTTTTTATCAACCAAATCAAATAAAATCCTCTATCCTATTTAGTATATACTTATAGTTCTTGTATCATTTTATAATCACTTCTTCTCATTTTCTTTTCAACCAAACTAGAGAAATAAAATTTTACATTTATTTTACTTTCTCTCTACAAACAACAAAAAAAAATATCTCACTTTTTATCATCTTTATTTTCTTACTTTATTTTTTATCTTTCTTTTTTGTTCCTTTTATTTTTGTACCAAATAAATTAAAGCACTGAAAGGGGTGGTTCCTCTTCTATCATTGAGGTATAAGATATGGCCACTCAAAAGAATAGATTACACCACACTGTTATGTTAATTAGTAGACATATTTCAATATTTTTTGCTCACCTTTAATAAATATTAAAAAATTGTTTCTCTGTTTTACTTTATATCTGCGTTTATACAAATTTTAAAGATATTTTATATAAATAAAAGTTATTATAAACTTGTGGTTTAAATATACAATTTGTTTTGCTTTTGATCTCTATTTTTTTTTTTTGGCTTTTTATCAAGTGTTAAAAATTAAAATGTGTGAGTAGAGTTGTCAAATGGGTCGGTCCAACCCGACCTATTTTGACCCAAAGGGACGTACACATGAAGGGTTAGTTCGGCTGACCCACTTTGTAATGGTGTCATGTTTTATCAAGACTAGTCCGTCCATTATGGGATATGCAGGCCAATTGCTCGACCCATTTTTTCTTGATATTTTTTATATTAATTGATAAAAATTAAAACGCAAAACACCTTCAATTGTTGGAATTAGGTTGGTTCTAGAAAAAATTTCTTCATCATGTTTTGATGATAAAAAATGTAATTTGTGAGAACAAATTATTACACTAATAATTTCATTGAATATGCAGTAAATATAACTAGGAAACAAAGGAAATGATTTAAGAGGAAGTGAATATGTCAAAGGAAATGATTTAAGAGGAAGTGAAGATGTCAGAGGAAACGAAGATATTAAAGGAAGCGAAGACATCAGAATTAAGTGAAGTTAAAGGAAGTCAACGCAACGGCCAAACTCTGGTTATTACACATGCTGTTGTGTGGACACATCTGCCTCTGAAGCGTCTGCTCAATGTGCCTTTGAAACTTCTGTGAGTATCCCTCTAAAGAGTAAAACATGTCTACAAAGCGCCTACTTCAGTAACTCTAAAGCTTCTATTCGAGTTGCCTCTGAAGCTCAAGTTTTGCTCGCTCTGAACACTACAACTTGCTCCAAGATGCTACTAAAGTAGCAATATCAATCACAAGGAATGAATGTTTGAATTGTGATCCCTTTAAAATAAATTAATTCCTAAACTTAATTTAAATTAACTCAAGATCAATATTGATTTCAAACAAAAAGTCCGAAAATGTTCTGGGTGAGTTAGAGATAAATTAAATAGATTAATTTTAGGTGATATGTGATCAATGAATGAAAAATAAATAACGATAAAGATAAGAAGATCATAGAATGATGTATCTTGATTTACCTAAGGTGGGCTATGTGCAGTCATCACAATCTATGAGATTTTATACTAATGTGCTTAGCACTAAAACGTTCTTGTTTTCGCACTATCTTTCTTGATCACTCTAGATCATTTTCATAATTCACCTTTCAATTTTGAAAGGATTTTTATAGTTACCTTTCAGTCTAGAAAGAATTTTTATAAAATATCTAAACTATCTTAAGAGATAGACTTAACTTATAAATGATGTGTATGATAAAATAATTAAGGATCAAAAACCTACTCAACACTTGTTTGAGATTGATTATCAGCAAGAACTCAATAAAGTGATATTTGAATATAATGAGAGAGAGAGCTGAAGTTTTGCTTAAGAGAAAAACTTTGTTTCTTGAGTATGAATGTTTAAGTATGGAATGGTTGCCTTTAAAATTATCCCTTTTGTCTTCTCCTTGATATTCCTTTTATAAATGCGGAGAGAATTGAAGAGGCTAAATATAGCCGTTACTAAACCTCTGCAAGTTATTTGTTCAGATTGAAGTCTATTAAACACATGTGCTATTTGGTCCATAATGTTCTTTTATAAAACCAGAATGCTTTTGCTTCATACTCAAGAAACGTGGATAAATGATTGAATGAGTTCTGAAATGTCAATCTTTTGACTTCGAAGCATGCAAAACTTTTTGCAAAAGGATGCATCAACAATGTACTCATGTCCTTGCTGTCTTGGCTCACAACTCATTAATCTGGAGATCAATCTCGTCATTGACTTGGAGGTTGTTTTGCTCATTTGGACCTTCAGCTCGAGTTCTGAGCTTGACTATTGATTTGAGCAGTCTTGATACTCTTTAACATGAGGTTTGTACTGGGGAGAATGATTTGTCTTAACTATTTCTTTAATAGGGAATAATCAGAATGTTCTTCTGATCAATATTTTGACAAGTAAGATATGATGTTCTTGATTTCTTTCATAGTAAGATCATTAATTTTTGTATGAATATATTTGAATAAATAACTCAAAAACACAAGTTAAATAACAACATAATCAAAATCAAGATTAGTGATTAATTAACTGTTTATTTATCCTCAAAACACTTGATTTGAGATTTTGCCTCAACAACTGCCTATGATAAGCAATATGCTCTGAAGATGCAACAATCTGACGTTGTTCATGCCACTAATTCTAAGTCATGCAGTTCTGCCTCTGACTACCTGAACCAAGCAACACAACATCTAACTCCGATGATCAAGTTATATTATGATGAAGAAAGTGAATGACTTTGATGGAAAGTTAACGCTCTGATGGTGACTGAGTTGTTTCATGATTCTGAAGATCCAAGAACATATTCTGATAAGTTCCCGCTGCTCTTAAACATACGTATAACAGAAGAATCAAGGTAAATTATTTTCAAGCACTATTTAGACATTCTTGCACATAATCACTATAGAAAATTCGGTTGAAGATTCGTTTTGAAGTTAATCAAGCTTCAACGATCATATTCCCAAACCATATCTATAAAATTTTGTTTTTTGTGAAGATCTCTGTTGACCTCGCACAAGGAAGATATACTCAGAATTTGTTTGGGACAATATTGAAACACTAATTCATGCTATATAAAGGAATCAATTCTGAAGAACAAAAAACACAACACAACAACTCATAAAATCTTGTGATCACAGAAAATCATTTGTGACGGTTCTTAAATGTTCAACTCCATGAATCTGATCCATGGATCTGGATTATGCAAATCCTCGAAATCAGATTTAAATTGTTGTCGAAAAAGACGACCACAGAGTCGCAAGCTTGGTTGTTCAGATACAAGTTTATGTTATCCATGGAATTTGCCTTGATTTGAAAGAGAGAGATGTAGGTATAAAGCTTCTTGATTGAATCTTCAATTAATTTGTCGTCCTCTCAAGTTTTGCAGTGCATCTCTTCTGAATTTGATATCTTTATTCACCTGTTCATCTCTCTCTTTTTTTCCATTTTCAATCCACTCTCCTTTGGATTATTATCAATTATCAAGAATATATAATTTTGATGATTCTTGATTATTCATGTCTAAGAAAGTTGATAAAAATTGAAAAGTTGAAATATGCATCCTTAAGACAAGTCAGTTGCTATGATTAGATAACACATATTTTAATTATGAGATGGAATCTTGACCCTAAATTTCTTGTGGCTTGCAATATGAATTTTATTCGTATGAAAGTGATATAACATGTTTGGATGAGCCTAAATTTAATCAAGAGATGGAGAAAAAAATGTGATTGTCTAATTTTATTCACGAGATTGATTATTGATCCAAAATTTGGTTGGCAATATGAATTTGGGATAATATGCTTGGATGACCCTAAATTTAATAACAAGATGGATTTTTGACCCTAAAATGTGGCCTCAATATGAATTTTTATTCATATGAAATTGCAGTAATATGTTTGATGACCCTAAATTGCAGTTAATCACGAGATGAATTCTTGAACTAAAGATGTGACTTGCGATATGAATTTTTATTCATACGAAATTGGGATAGTATGCTTGGATGACCTTAAAATTAATCACAAGATTGATTCTTGACCCTAAAAATGTGGCTTTTAATATGAATTTTATATTCATATGAAATTGGGATATTATGCTTGGGTGACCCTAAATTAATCACAAGATGAATTTTTTACCCAAAAAATGTGGCTTGTAGTATGAATTTTATATTCATATGAAATTGGGATAGTATGCTTGGATGATCATAAATTTAATTACAAGATGGATTCTTGACCCAATAATGTGGCTTGCAATATGATTTCATATTCATATGAAATTGAGATGTATGCTTTGACAACTCTAAATATAATCACGAGATAGATAGTTGACCCAAAACGAGCTTGTAATATGAATTTGGAATAGTATGTTTGGATGACTCTAAATTTAACCACGGGATGGATTCTTGATCCAAAAATATGGTTTGCAATATGAATTTTGTATTCGTATGAAATTGGGATGTATGCTTGGATGATCCTACATTTTATCACGAGATGAATTCTTGAATCAAAGTTTGGTTGCAATATGATTTTTTTTTATTCTTATGAAATTGAGATTTTATGCTTGGATGACCCTTAAATTAATCATGCAAAGGATTCTTGACCTAAAACTTGACTGGCAATATAAACCAATTTAGCCATATGAAATTGGGATAGTATGAATGTAAATTGATGGGATATATAACTTCAGTATGAATATTATTTATTCATAACTTGAAATGACATGTATGTCAAGATGACCCTGAATGGAATGACAATAATAAGCTTTTGGATGTCAAATTTGATGTTTGAGCTTAGATACCCTAAATTTGATAATTTGGGATGACAAGTGCCTCAATGATCTAGAATGCTAAATTTGATATTTGAGACTCGTGGATTTTCCTAAATTCAATAAATTCCGATGATGATATTTTTGCTTCGATCACCTTAGTTGTGAAATTTGATATTGAGATGATGATATTGTGCCTTGGATGCAAAATTTAATAATTGAGTCTGAATGATCTTAAATTCGATAAATTAAGATGATGTGCATTGCCTCAATAAGTTGGAAGCATATTTCATATTGGAGCATAGACGGTACTAAATTTGATAAATTGGAATAATGGTGTTGCACTTTGATAACATTGATATTTGAGCCAAGATGGTTCTAAATTCGATAAATTATAATGACAATGTTGTCTCAATGACCAAATACAAAATTTATTTGAGCCTAGATGATCTTAAATTCAATAAATTGGAAAGATAGTAAATTGTTTCAATAACGTTGGAAGCAAAATTTGATATTTGAGTTTAGATTGTCCTATATTTGATAAATTAGAATGAATGGTGTTGCTCCTCGATGACATTGGATGCAAAATATGATATTTGAGTCTAGATATTTTAAATTTGATAAATTAAGACAATGGTTTATGCTTTGATAACCTTAGATGCAATTTTGACTTTTGAGCCTAAATGATAGAAATGTGATAAATTGGTGCAACTCTTCAGGAGACGGAATTGAGGATTGGCTAATTGAAGACTTTGTTGGGTTGTTCCTTCATAAATAAACATTTGATGAATATGGAAATGATTATATTAGGGAAGGAGTGTGGTTTTCAACTGCTATTTTACAATGAGATAATTTATGGAACACCATTATAATGCTCATGAGAATTTGAGATTTTTAAGCTTCATGGTGCTTGCATGGCAATGGTGCTTTGCTCCTTGATTTCTCGGTTGTTATGGCAACTAATGTTTCATTTTCTCTGATGATTTGCAAGTGGCTCGGGCTAAGGCTACACTAGTAGCTAGGGAGGCTATTGCCCAGGTAAACATCATTGCTGCCATTAATCCTCTTGTCAAAACATTGGCCAATTTCCTGGTAATTAATCTATCGAAGTTGCAGAAAACCAAATCAAACGATGTCTTTGGTTTTGTAAAGGGACAGACCACTGAAATTAAAACTCTTGGATTCAAATTGAAGTTTGGTTTTGGCTTACATGACAAGAGTCACACAACAACGATAAATAATGAAGTAGTACTTGGCTGCAGAACAAGCAAGTGTACGGGCATAATAATGAAGTTGTGTAGGAGGAACCAAACATTTGTAACCCAGACCGGTAGTGATTATTTTGACTCAATGACTTGTAGGTTTTTCAGTTGGGTTGAGAAGACTTGACTTATAGGGTGATGTGTTTAAAGATTTAAACTAATAGTAGGAAAACAAAGTGGTTGTGGTATTAAGGTGATTAGAACAAACGGAGGTGGTGAGTATAAGTCTCATGAATTTTATGAAAAAGAAGGGATAATGCATGAGTTCAATGCGCCTTACACTCCAATGGTGCTGCAAAAAGAAGGAATGTGACCATTTTGAACATGGTAATGAGTATGCTAAAAGGAAATAAGCTACCTCATAAGTTTTGGGGAGAATAATGTCAATTGCTATCTATACCTTGAACAAAAGTCATACTAAAATATTGGCTAACAAGACATCAGAAGAAGCTTAGTTTGGTAATAGATCAAATGTGAATCACTTGAGGATATTTGGTTCATTATACTTTAGACATGTGTCTCCTCAAAACATAAGGAAACTGGACAATTTAAATTTTAATATTAGATTTTAATTTTTTTTCAACAAAAATTCTAATTTTAAAATCTGAACCAACCAATATTCTCGATTGTTCAAATAGCTGACAGATTGATGTAGAGAAAAGTAACACATTTATTGGGTAAAAATTAGAGTACCGATACACTTCTCTTTTTTTAAAAAAAATACTGTAGAAATTGGCAAGGGACTCATATGTTGAATGTATATAAACATGTGGCCTTTGATTTTTGAACTACTACCCTTCTAATGTTTTAATTAAGGTAGCCATCATCTGATTATTATCCAGCTATTACTTTTTTTCCAGTGCTTCATAGTTAATCAACTTTAATTTGTTGGTCCATTTACGATTTTTTAACAAAAGTTATCGATACCTAAGAATTTTCATTAAAATACATGAACCAAACCAACTAGTGTGAACGAAACCGAAATAAGTCAAAAACTTTAAAGCAAAAAGATGAGCATTAAGGGCAAATATAAGAAATAGAGAAAGCAAAAACGTGTTGAGGAATAAAGCAGACGCATCACAACAAGAAGAGACTAGAGAGTGATGGAAAAACCTCCCCAGGTTCGAATCTCTAATATGAACCGAAGAAAAATATAAAATGGGAAAGCATTTTTAATTTACATTTGTGTTACTTTCTTTTTTATCTCTTCTAGAGATAGTAAATTTCACCATAATTAATTGACAAAATTATGAGGTCCGAATTCGAACTCGGAATAAGACGTCCAACTTAACAATATTTTTCAGTTACGGTGTGTGTTATTTTTTTCTATTCAATTACATTTGTGTTTTTTTTTTTTTACTCATTACATTTATGTTTTTTTTTTATCTTCTATAACTTATATTTGAATTCGATATTTAAATCTCTCTCTAGATTAAAGGCTGATGTACATGTAGTTGTTGTAGGAGATTCCAACACTTAAAAAAAAATAAAGAATTAAAATTTTTTTTTTTAGAAATCATTTGCCTTAATTTATCTCCACTTCAATTATCAAAATGTATTTGGCTAATTGGCCAATACCTTATAATCCACTATTCGAATAAAATAATTAAGAAAAGCAAAATCATATATCATGATCTCTACTTTTGCCTTATAGACAAACCACTATATATATATATATAAGTGACAATTAGTGATACAAATGCTCTACAAGCAAGGGAGTGAGAAAACCATAAATAAATAAAAGTTGTGTTTCTGTGTGCATTCTGTTATTAGTTAGTACAAAATGATGATTTTCAAATTGGGCTCCCTAGTGATTTTGGTGATGACTTTGGCAGTTAAAGCCCAACTGAAAACTGGGTTTTATTCAACTTCATGTCCAACAGCTGAAGCCATCGTACGGTCCACAGTTGTATCTTACTTCAACAAAGATCCAACCATTGCTCCTGGCCTGCTCAGGCTTCATTTCCATGATTGCTTTGTCCAAGTAAGTTACCTAAACCTCCTATTCTTCACTTATATAAACACTATGAGGTTACTTTAGAACATAAAGCTACTATAACAGTTAGTTAAAATTGTAATAAAATAAACTTAAGCGTGTAAATTATGAGATTAGTGAAATTTATCCTTGTGAATATTTACAACAAAAATCGATCATCATTCCACTGAATGAAGTCGACTATATGGATCAGACGATCTCATTATATTATGTCAGGGATCATTATTTTATCCAAATCATTGATCTCTAAGTCTTTTTTGATAATTTATCCCATAAACTACATTTCATAGAATTTACTTTTCTTACTACAAAATTTGCATGTCTCATCCACACATGTGCTACCAAACTCTCTCTTTTAACATTATCATTTTTAATCATGTCTCGTCTAGTATTCTCACGTAACCAACACAACATTCTCATCTATAGTGCATTGAATTTATTCCTTTGATCATATTTTACCGTCCAATACTCTGCCTTATCCATATATATCCTACTCAATGCTTCTCTCGCCTCATGCTCTTGAATTCTACATAATAGTTCTGATTAACTATTATATTTAAAAAAAAGTTACTATAATTTTGCAACTTTTCACTTAAACACTGGCTTTAAATTCGTCAAATAATGAACATTATCATTGTCTCGTTTATTTTGATATATAAATTTAGAAGTCCTTTGACAATATATCTCCCACAGGGATGCGATGGTTCAATATTGATTGCAAGCTCTACTGCAGAGAGGAATGCATTGGCGAACCTTGGTCTAAGAGGTTTTCAAGTGATAGATGATGCAAAATCACAGATAGAAGCCATATGTCCTGGAGTTGTTTCATGTGCTGACATCCTAGCATTGGCAGCTCGTGATGCTGTCGATTTGGTATTCAATTAATCTCTTAACTTACTCAAACTCACTCTACAACACACACACAACATGTTGTCTCTTACTGTAACTAAATCTAAAATTAACACTTGTGATTTGTGAATATGACAGAGTGATGGACCAAGTTGGGCAGTACCCACAGGAAGAAGAGATGGAAGGATTTCTTTATTATCTCAAGCCTCTAACTTGCCTTCTCCACTCGACCCAGTTTCTATCCAAAGACAAAAATTTGCTGCCAAAGGTCTAGATGATCATGACCTTGTTACCTTAGTTGGTATGCTTTCTTTCACAACTTTTTTTTGGGTACATTTGGCAACAATATCAAATAACACGGTGAATAGACTCACACACCTTAAATGTAAAGAATAAGATAATTTTAAATTTAAATTTCTACATATCAATATTTTTACAAGCTATTAACTAAGTTGTATTTACGAGACATTTCTTTCGTAACATATAATGTAAAAAAGAAAATTGAATCAGCAATGCCGATAACAAGAAAAACATTCTAATTTTCTTTTCTTTAAGTTTGGTCACCAAATTTAATGACGTTAATTAGAGTGAAATTTCATTTTTTTTTTATATTTATTTTATCTGTTTGTTATAACTTTTGAAAAAAATTTAATTAAAAAAATAATTTAAACAAAAAGTTGTTTTTGACTAACTTCTCATAATTTTTTTTTTATTATAATCGATTATTTTAAAAAAATTATTACATTAAATAAACACAAAATATCTTCACCATTTTTTAAAAATATTTAAATTATGAAATGTCAAAATTATTATTATTATTTTTTATAATAACTTAAACTCTTTACTTTATGTGAAGGTGCACATACCATAGGTCAAACAGATTGCAGATTCTTTAGTTATCGTCTATACAATTTTACCACCACTGGCAATGCTGATCCAACTATAAACCAAGCTTTCTTAGCTCAACTTCAAGTAATATGTCCAAAAAATGGAGATGGTTTGAGAAAGGTTGCTTTGGACAAAGATAGTCCAGCCAAATTTGATGTTAGTTTCTTCAAAAATGTACGTGATGGTAATGGAATTCTAGAGTCAGACCAAAGGCTATGGGATGATTCTGGTACAAGAAGGGTGGTGCAAAATTATGGTGGAAATTTTAGAGGGTTATTGGGTTTTAGATTTGATTTTGAATTTCCTAAAGCTATGATTAAATTGAGTAGTGTAGAGGTGAAGACTGGTCTTGATGGAGAGATTAGAAAAGTGTGCTCTAAATTTAATTGATCGTTTGTATCACCAATCAAGTGTGTTTGTACGTAGTAATGCAAATGTGAAATAAAAAATATATATTATAGGCAAAATCACATTCAATAACTTTTATCAGCATTTAACTGTGTTTGGTTTCTAAGTTTAGCTGCAATAGACAATAGTAATGCAAATGTGAAATAAATAAATATATTATATTTATAGTACTTAAGTCAAAACGGACGTCTTTAAGTTAATTTATAGTTTCAAATAGTTTCTTAATTTTTGTGTATCAAAATTAATATTTTATATTTAAAAATGTTTACACAGTTGTATAACATTCATTGTTTGTGTCTATTTAATTAGTTTTTAAATAAATTTAAATTTTACTCATTTGTGTCTAATTATGAATGTCGGTACAATTTTTTTTCTTCTAAAAGGTACCTAATTGATTTTTATAAGTATGAAACAATTTACTAGAAAATAAACAAAGTATAAGTTTGAAACTTTAAACTAAATTAAAAAAATCTTAATTCAGTTTTGTAATATTTAAATACCGCTTGATGCATTTACCTGTTAGTAGTTGTAAACCTCTTTCAAAAATAAAGTTAGTGGATGTAAACAGAAAAATAAGAAACGTATGAAATTAACTATTGGGAAAAATTAACAAAAAATACATACGTCGCCTGAGAGATTCGAACTCTCGCGGGGAAACCCCATGTACTTAGCAGGCACACGCCTTAACCACTCGGCCAAAGCGACTTGCTTGGTAGATCTCGTAAATAACAATATAAATTAATAAAACATGATGTGTATGACAACGTTTATCGTGTTTTTTTTGAACCATGGGAATTGGATCAAAAGAGAACCATACTGCTCTGATATTTTATACACACTACCTGCACCTAAACATCATTTTATTTAATTATCCAAAAACATGGAATATTTTAACATTTTCCTTATGTTAATGCTTTATTTTGTTGAGCCATTAGATTGTGCTACTTTTTTTTTCTCCCTGAGTGTGTGTTGAACTGCTTTTTCTTACTCTAATGAAACGAAGTCTAATTTAATTACAGACGTTAATTAGTATCTCCCACAATCACGTTTGGTTAACAAAATTATCATTGTGTTTGGTTACACCACTGAGTTTTTTTATTATAGCTTCTGCGGTAACTTAATCAATTATCAAATTCATTGAACTATATATGCACACATAAAAGTAATTTTGATCTCAACTATTTAGACATAAATTACTTTTTTTTTTTTTTTAAAAATGTATCCAAATATAAATATTTTACATTCAATACACTTTCAACCAAAATCAAATTCATACAATCAAGTCAAAATCGAATTTTTTTTCACCGCATAAAAATTATAAATTCATACAAAATCTTATTGCCACAATAGCAGAAAAACATACATGAATACACATTACAAAAAAGACTAACAACATAGGAGGAACAAGTGGATTTCCACTTCCTTTTTCTCTCTGTTCACAGCTAAAAGGAACCTTCAAGATTCAATCTAGACAATCTTCTTCTAATCATCAAATGTGCTCATGAATCCACCAAGAAAGCCAGCCCCATTACAGCTTCCACACAAAATATCCTTTTTACCCCTGAAACAAACATACATAGCACAAGTCACACATGCTCACACAGAATAACAGAAGAGTATTATGGTATTCAATAGAGTTAGTTACCTGCATAGCCAGCATAATCCACCAGCTTTAAATTGTCCATTGAAGTGATCAACCGAATTAACTCCGGTACCTTGGCATTGAGAACATGATATTGCACCTTGAGGAAGTTCACCAAAAACATATCAATCAGCCCAATGAATTGAATGCTATCAACACGACAATATTTCTAAACGTAAACGCATGATAGAGACTAGAGAATTGTCATCAACAATAACTAACTGATAATATGCAGAAAAAATCACCAGACTATTAGCTTATCTCGCGGAGAACGAAACTAATCGTTGAGCGACTAACAAAGACACTATGTTCTTACTGGAATCAGCATTACTCTACATCTAAATTATTTAAGGTGACACAAGTATTTGGTAAAATATTTGCGTAACTCAAACAGAAAGCAGATTGCTATATGATATCGCACGATGGCGCTCATCAATTTAGGGTGTGTTTGCGAGTTGATTTTTGGAGGGGAGGGCTTTGGAGAGTTAAGTCTATATTTTATTTGATATTTAAAATTTAAAAAAAAAAAAGGACAACATGATATTATATGCTCATTTGTCATGTTATTCTTTCAAAAAAATTTAAAATATTAAATATATATTAAAATATTGACTTAGCTCTCCAAAATCCAACTCGCAAACAGACCCTTAAAGTTTAAACCCATCTTTGGGTGAGTAGCTCAACTGGTTTGAGCTAAGGGTTAAGAATTGGAGAACCAGGGTTCAAATATAGGTGAAAAAAAATACTAACTTAACAACTAATTACTAATTTTGGCTGTTTCAAAACAATAAAAAAGAAGTTGAAGTTACATTTTTCACTTACCATTTCCATCACAACCAGAACAAACAATGCTCCTTGCTTTTGTGACTTTACTATTATCTTCTGTGGCCTGTATTAAATCAAAACCAGAGATTAATTCAAGATATATGCAGCTATACATTGTTAAACACATCAAGATTCCCCTTCCATTGTTAACCACAATAGTAGAAACTAATTATATTTAAGACATGTTGATGTTACATGTCCTACATTCTATTTCTGAAGACTAATTAAATTGGCTAATGATCGGATCAATGTATCGGATTGTTTATAATATGAAAGAATGAAATGGAGTGATCGAGGCATGAGATTAAACCAAGTAAGTGTTTAAAACCGCGTCAGAATCCTCTAATCAGGCAATAAGAACCATTTCATTTTATTCTATCTAACTCCACTCACCATTAGACAATAGATATAAACAACTTATCCTATCATAGAACTCAACTTATCTTCAGTACTCACTTGTAAACATTGCCAAACAAAACATTAATCAATGTCATGCTATGCTACCAATACCATGATTTTCAGCTTATGAACTACATACATATCACAGAACATAAACCACTTAACTAACATAAAGTATCTTATTTGTAAATGGGATACTAAAATAAATCTCACCTTAACTTCCAAAGACCGAAAGTTTCGAGCTTTAGAATCCAGACATGCCTCCTTAATCGAAAAAGCCTTTCGGGTAACCGAATTACCAATAATTGCTCCTATTCAAAGTGATAAAAATTCTCATTCAATACATAAGCTTTTTAAAACCCAACAACGATAAGAAAACACAAACACACAAAGAGTTAACAATACCAGGTTTGTTTGAAGATTTCAAGGAACAAATAGGAGCAAAACACAAAGAGTGCGCCATTATCAAAAGGGATAGCGAATTTTGGTCTTAACTGAAATGAAGGAGTGAGCTCTTCTCAATTTTCAATGTAAAGGAATTGTTGTGGAAAAGATAAGACCCTCAAATGAATGAATCCGTGGTTAATTAATGTTCACACTTTTGTTACTTTAATACCCTTGGACACATTCCAAATATGTCACAAAGTAGTAGGGTATAACCGTAATATCATTCTTATTGTTCCAACACACACAAAACAAGGACATGGATTTTGTGAGAAACAGAAACAAATGGCTACCACTTTGTTGTCCGTACACCGTTTTCTTCCCTCACAAAGTAAGCAAATTTGCATGTAATTTCGTTTGGTTTTTCTTACATTCATAGGCGTTCTGTGTCAATTTAAGTCAATAATTAATTCTCCCTTTTCAAAAAAGTTGAAATTTTCACAAAGATATCAATATCATATCCTCTAGTTTGATATTAGTTGTGAGGTTTTAATGTGATTGTTTCAGGGAGGGAAAATGTTGGAAACTTGAGTGCTTTCAGGACTTCATTGTGTGGACAAGTTGTGTTCAATCCAAATTTGTCTGGGAGACAAATTGCAGGAAGCTATAGAAACCGTTTTGTTGTTAACTCACTGGTAACTTGCAACCTCAATTGGCTCCATGTTATTTTTTTTATCATTGCTTACAAATTGTGTTTAGCTTTGTGCTCCCTCAGAAATAAATTCTAAGTAAAAATTGATTAAATATGTAGATTAAGAAAATTAGTTGATCACATTTAATTTAAATAATCCTAATAAAAAATTAAGTCTATTGTCTAAATTATCATCTATAACTAATAAATTTGGTCATTTGAAAAAAAAATTAAAAAAAAAAGTTAAATTAAATTAGGGGTATTTTTGGGATACTATCATTAAATAGGAGTTTTTTATATATATTTGTTTATATTTTATTCCAAAAAATAAATGTTAAATTTACTTATATTTTATTCCAAATGGAGTATTGTATAAGTATCTTTCATGTAGTTATTATTAGTTCTAAATGTGAATTTCTTTGTTGACAGTTTGGAAGGAAGGTGAAGAGTAAAGTCAGAGAGACTGTGATTCCTGAACCAGATTATAGGATTCCAATTGTGCTACTTGGTGGTTACTCATTCTCTCTTCACATAATTTTATAGTTACTATCATATAATTGGGCCATTACAGTCTTATATAGGACTTAGTTTGATTCATCTAAAAAAACAAGTTATCCTGTTAACTATCTGCTGCATTAGTTTTGTTGTGTCCTTTGATTCTAGGTGAATCAAAATCTTGAGGGTGATCATTAGTAGAAGAAAGTTTACTCGGTCTTTTTGCATTTCCTTGTATAAGCAGATTCATAAACGATCAAAGTTGTTGATGATTTAAAGTTGTACTATCAGGTATAGCTGGTGGGTTGGTTTACACAGATAATCTAGTGCCTGCAGTACCTGCTGGTCTCCTTGGATTGCTTTTGTTGTTCCAGGTAATTTTGATTAAGAAAGGTGCAAACTAGCTTGATTATCCTAGTACATTTTTTAAAGAGACTAGAGCAATATTTTGACTGCTAATTTTTCATTGTTTGCTACAATCTGTATTATATTTTGCATTCCATTTTTCAGAGGCTGATCTTTTTTCTACTTATTTGTTTTTTTTATTTCTGCAGACCACTAGAGTGAGATTCGTCTTTGATGATGAAGCTTTGGTCTGTTCCCTTTTTACCTCTCCAAGAACTTTTGATTTATTCATACTTGTATTTGCTTTCCAAGCACTTGGTCTCCATTGATTACATTCGTAAAAACCTTTCTAGTCATAATAGAACTGAATAGAACAATCAATTCCATGATATCTAAGAAAAATTGTTTCAATTTCACACATTTATGTCTCAATAAGATTTCTCAGCCTTTTTTGCCTTCAAGTATTGCATGAGTTCATTATTAAATTGCACTAATTTGAATATTTGTTTCAAAAGACTAAAAATCATTACTAAGCATACTATGTTCTAGAGTTTTGAAGCTTGACCAAGGGTTACTTTACAAATGACTTATTTTGAATTCAAACCACCATCCAATCTCAGTTACCATCCTAATCTAAAACTTCATCTGCATTTATGTCTTTATGTATGTGTGTTTGTATTCTGTTATCTTTAGTTATTCATGTTAGAGTTGCATACAAAATATCATTTAGGAGGTAAAGATAGGCGATCAGCTCCAGGAATCAGGTGAGAACGCTTTTGTGGGTGGAAAAAATCGCTGGAAGTAAGTATCCTATGTTATTTCAACACTCACTAGACTTTCACAACAGTAGGAGGACTAAAAAACATGTTTATATTCTGTAGGTACTCGACCTTTGTTAATTGGGAGTTCTGGTGGCCAAACTTCCCTATCTTGGTTTACTTCAAGGAAACACAAACAAAGCCCGAAGGACAAATTCATTTCTTCCCGATAATCTTTGTAAGCAATTTAGAAGCAAGTAAAGCGAATATACAAATAGGAAATAGTTTAGAAATTAAATATCATTCTTGCTAGAGTTGCAGGCATTAAGCTTTAAACATTTTCTTCATTGTCTCTTTCTGATTTGTTTTTTCCAAGCAGAATGGAAAGCAGCTTTATGATGTTATGGTGGAAAGAGCTGGCACTTCAAAAACTAGTGGCCCGACAGAATCCTAAAGACTTTGTTGTGTGGCTAGAACCTCAGGTATCAACCGCCCGCCTGAATCATATCGTTCCTATGTAATAGCAAATTCAGTACCGGGATACAGGTTGTTGTTTGTCATGACAATGTCTCTAGGCAGTAATTGTTTTGGTAATTAACACAACTATCTTCTATTTGCACATAGTTTGAGATCAACCTCTTTAGGGCTGTAAATTTCTATTTGTCTTATGAGATTCTTGCTTAAGTTATTAGTTCTGTACAAGAGAGTCCTAGAAAGTTTTGTAGAATAACTGGACAAGTTTAGTAGTATACCTCGAATACAATGGTTCTAAAGTTTCTTAAATGCTCATGATTTTACAGAATTGCAGATATGAAACCATAGAAATCCTGGGAGTCCTGCAAAGTGGTTTCTGAAGTTTGGGTTGTTCTTTGTGGCTAATGGAAGATGACCAAGACTTATTGTTTCCCTTCCATGCAGTGCTCTCGGAGGTTTCAAGTGGCAAACAAGTTGAAGCTTACTAAACACTTCATTTATTATTTATCTAGTCTTACTAGCACATAAGAATAGTACATCCTATTTTTTTGAGCTAGCCAGTTATTTACTTTATTCTGGAGCACATACAATTTCAAAGCACCAATTTATATAAATTATTTGGATCATGTTGGCTTTCATAGATCATATAATCTCTTGTATTTTTACTTCATATTGGTTATCACAAAACAAACATGAGAAGCTTTTATATTCCATATGTCAGATACACAAGTTTCAATGTTATAAGGCTCGCATTTAATGAATGACTACAATTAAATGCTTGTATACAAAACCTAAGTAAAACCCGAGGACATCTACACAAGAATCATATTGATCGTAATGAATGTCCATTAGATACTTTTGCATGTTGATGTTGTTAATCAGCTGGCTGTTAGCAGTGCAATTGCCCTGTCTCAACCGGTTTCCATCATCATCAGTAATCAATTCATCAAATTGTTCACTGCTCAGCAATTTGCTGACGCGCGATGTTAATCAACTGGAAAGTGTTGACAGAAACTAGGAATGAGTTGATTTCCCATCTAGGGGCTGCAAAACTGAACCATGATTACGATCAATCCTTCTTGGTGCAGTGTGCATCTGTGCCATGTTGGGTGCAATCATGATAACCCACACTGCGGAGGAAATCTCGAATGTCTTTAGCGCTGCTATTACTGGCCTGCAACAAACGCTCATCTTCCTCATATATAAGATAAGGAGCTTGGCTTCCCTTCCTTGAGAGTAGCTTGGAAGCTCCTTTGAGAACGTGATATTCCCATCCCTGAACGTCTATTTTGAGCAGAAGCACACGCTCTGATGTCGGAATCACTTCATCAAGTGGAACAGTACGTACTTGAAAAGCTATTTCTTCATTGGACTTAAATGCCATCTTTGCTCCTGTGGCAGAAACCGCACTATTGTCCAGCCTACCAACCAACTGGTAAATTAAGACCCCAAAAAAAAACTACATCAGCACATGAATGACAAGAAGTAGCAGCATTGCATGATAAATGGTTTGATTTCCACCCCATAACCATTTCATTTTAAGAAACATAAACTCTTATGGAATCAGACTAGACAACAACTACATAATCAAAACAAAAAATACAACAATTTTGTTACATCTTTCTCAATTTTCAAACTATTAAATATTTTATAACCACAATACACACTCCATCTTGTGCGTTATTCTTAAGATGCTTGCATCCAACATACTTGAAACATATCTAATTGCTTGCTATACTTGAACTATAAGGAACTCTGAGAACATCCTGACCAATTATATTCACCTACAAGCAAAAATCTTATGCAAGATTGCACGGATGTGGGAAAAAATAACAGAAAATAGATGCAGAAAATTACGTCAAGTGCCAAGTGTTATTAGCAGAAGACTTTTCTTAAACTAGACAGTCAAATGACATTCTATGGTCAACCTTGCCTAGTAGGATTAAGATATGGAAAGTCAAACCGGATGGTGAGGCTGATTCACCTTCAACTTTTAGAGAGTTAAGTGTAAGAGGATAAATTATCACACTAGAAAATCAAGGAAATAGGTTCTTATTTTCAGAAATTCATTCATCATTAACCAGACCTGTATGTTCTAAAAATCAAAACAGTTCTATTCTTTTTTTTTTTGTTGCCTCATCAAAGCAATTTGCACTATTTTCCTCTCCCCACTTTAGATGAATATTTTCTTCTGAGCTCATTAAATTAGGGATTTGGATTACAACCAGTAACTGTGTGCTGAATTTATTAATTTGGGTCATCTGACCTCAAATCAACTGTGAACATTATTTAGTAATAATTTAGTAAAGGTACTAGTATAATGTAAGCTGGCAATCTTAAATCAATATCCGAGATTAATTCATGCATGTAACTACTACATTTATTTAGTGCATATTTGATCAATATAGATTATAGAAGAATCCAACTACACACTAACCCAAGCTTCTTCCACAATCCCTCACTACATACATTTCAATTCATAAAATCACCACAAACTATAGGAACTAAAATTCATTTCAATCACAGCAAAAACCACAGTTATAAAACAATAAAATTAATTCAGCAAAAAAACAATAAAATGAAAAAACGAGAAATCTAACCTTATGAACCGTAATGTTACCAAGACGATCTGATGCTGCAGCCTCAAACAGAGTAACCAAATCCCCAACTCTATTAAAGTAAATCCCTTCACAAATCTTCTGCAAATTCTCAAAAACAGGCTCAAACGCCAAAACACGGAACCCCATAGCAGCAGCAGCAAAACTAGCCATACCAACATTAGCACCAACATCTACAACAAACCCATTCGTTCCCTCACTTTTAGCCTTCTCAAGAACCTCCTGAATAGTCACCGAGATATCAGGTTTTCGAAAAGGTTTCCCTTTGAGCAATCTCACAATGTTCTTGTGTGGCTTATCAGGTAGATTTCCGAAATCGGAAAGCGAAAAGAGAAATGGGTAACGAACGCCTTCGACGACGCTTGCGACGACGGGGTGGGCTTGAGGTGATTTGATGCAATCGAAAGGGGAAATTGAATTTGAGAAGAGGTGGGTGTTGAGAGTGAGGAAATTAGGGTTAGGATTTGAGGGATGAGGAGTGAAGAATGCGAAGAATAGGAAGAGTAAGAGGAGAGTGGAAGAGAAGAGTAAAAAGAGTAACTTTGGAGAGAGTAGTCGAGAGGGTTTATCTTTTTTCCAGGCATTTGCCATGGAAAATGGAATGTGGAGATGATTAAAGCTTCTTCAGATTGTGGAGAAATTGAATTTAGGTCAAATGGAGATTTAGATCTGTGAAGTGGCAACTGGCAACCACAGCTTCTGGGAACACGAAGACCATGTGAGTATGTCACTAAGATCTAGAGTGAGGTTGGTTCGAATAGGCAAATTGTATCTAAAATTGTAAATATCTTAATTCCTAAAATTTGTAAATTTACAAATATAAATCACTAAATTAGTTCATCAATAAACATTTGTTAAATTAATTCATCAATAAATTTTTATTGTTATTATTTTAAATTAGTTCATCAATAAATTTTTGTTAAATTTTTATCATTATTATTTTGACGTGACATTGTAATTGATCTTATGATTTATCAACATTGAATCTACATCAATGTTATTTTCTTGAACACAAATTTATCGATGAAATTTTGTCATCTCAAAGACAAATTTGTGAGTAATTATAAATAAAAAATTTGATAGAGCAAAGTTTTTATTTTTTTTGGGTTGGTTGATAGAGTAAAGTTAAAGGACCAAGTGAGAGTTTTTTAAATTAAGGGAACAACTTTAACTTTAAAACTGAGTTAAGGGAATAAAAATGTAATTAAATATTTACTGTACAATGCAGAATAAAGAGGTGAATAAAGAGGTGAGGAAGGCAATTAGGAAAAGCTAGATTCTCATCTAATATGTGGCCGGATATATTCCTAACTAAGCAATTCAATCATGTGTTTGGAAAAATGCAAAATCAAAACTCATTCGAACACTCTAAAGAGTGTTTCAAACTCTCCCAAAAAAATAACTTCTCAAGTCACGGCCAAAATGCATAGGAATGCGAGAAATTGACTGCAAACGTCATTCCAAACATATGTTTATCTTATTTAAATTAATGCAATTTTATATTAACATAATTAAATAATTTGAGCTTATTACTATCAATCCATACTACTTCCTAGTAATTTGCGATAGGCAGAAGCATGTGTTATTATAACTGAAATCCCTCGTACTAATTTATTTGCTACATAGTACAACAATTACATTGGTGGCTTGTCATTGTAATCATCCAGTAAAATTTAATGAATCGTGTGAACCAATCAATACACATGGACAACAAATTCTTGGTCGTGTAAAAATATAAGTCAACCGCAAAGCTGTGTTTCTGAAGAAGCTGTCCTTTGTGTCTTCTGTTCTGTTTTTTCATCTTTCCCGACTGGTCTCAAAGCAACCTCATGTGTCAAGTGGACTATCAATATCTATTGTTTGCGTGTTGCTAATGCTCTTAAGTGATGGAAAAAAAACAGCAATTATATCAAGAACACTGATTTTTCTGAAAATCTTCTGCTGATAATAAACCGTTGATAAGGCGTTTAAGCCTTACTGCACCAGGGCCTGGTCTAAGTTCAGTGATGTTTCTTATAAAAGAATAAGGTTTGGTGGTGTTTGGATTTGCTTGACTGAACCACGTACCAGGCACATAACCATCAGCATTTCGTCCCAACAGCTCGGTATCAATTTTATCTAAGAGAGGCTCGTTCCTGCCAAATTTCCGACCAAAAGGAGCATTGCTTTCCACCATACTCTGGTAGTGATCAGCTGTCAGGAAGTGTGGGTGTTGTTTGGGAGGGTTGTCCCATGATATGAAGTGGAGGTCATGGTTTACAGTCGTGTTACAGAATTCCTCAGCATTGCAGATGACTGTGTGGAAATATCCTTCAGGGGAAGATAGAAAGTTGGCATAATACATCAACACTATTCTAGGCAAGTTATCCCATCCCCACAAAATATATTCGACAAATTGGCGAGAAAGCATCATCCACGCAGAACCTGACCAAAATCAAAGAGCAATCATAAATCATTACAGCATAGATCTTCCAGTTATAAACAGCTAATAAAAATGTTTGGTTGATGATTAGGTGCTGTATATCACATATTCTAAGTCTTTCAAAAAAAAATTCTTTTTACAGCCCTTCCCATATTTTTAATATCTTCAACTTGTGAAAGGATTAGATGTCTCATACTACCAAAACATTCTACAAAATTGAGATAACAAATTAATTAAGTCAGTTTCTCACCTGTAAACAGCTTATATGCAGTGGGAACACTTCTTCTCTCTGTCACCCAAAATACATCAGATTTATTGACACTATAAAGCGCTGGATCAATTATAATAGGCTTGGCTCTCTGATCTCTATCGAAAAATGAAAACAGTAAAAGATAAATTCAACATTTACACAAAATTTCATGCTACATCGTTCGGTGAAGAAAATCAAGATAATCACATAAAAAGGAAGAGACGAAAGGATTAGCAACATACTCCTTCCAGCCAATATCACTGGTGTGCTCAATGAAGTTAAGGTGTCTTGGAATAGATGACAGTGTATGTAGTAGATCTGTTGTACAAAATGAGATGCGGTAAATTGAAAGAGTTAGTAGATCATTCTGAAAACAAGACATCTAGTATGTTTGGATAGCATTAGAAATGATGTATAAGCTGATAATTTGTCGTCCCGAGGAACTTTCCTCGAAAGCAGCACGTACTCATCTTCAGTCAGTATCAATTTTGGAAGCAAACCATCAAAATTTTCATACAAGATTCAACAATATTATTAGTATGCATCCAATATACATGTGCATAAACTAGTGAGTTACAGACATTTTTATCTGAAACCTGGTATTCCTCCCCCTCCGAACAGGGGGACAAGTGTTTAGAGAGAGAGAGGGAAGGGGATGGCCTAACTGCCAAACAGAAACAAAAAAAAAACACTGATGAGCAATTTGGCAGAATAAACCAATTTGAACACAGATTGGGACCAGATCGGAATCATCTAAATTTTCACAAAGTCTCTATATTTAGATGGTAGCAAAATTAGCAACAAAATACAGCTGGTAACAACCTCATCTAAAAATGTCAATTCTTAAAAAAAATGCATTCCAAAACAAAACAGCACTTAAATCACTAATACAATAAAATCACATCCAAAACACACAAACAAACAAAAATGCATCGAATCACTCACCAACAAACAAACTTAAAGAGTTAAAAAAGTAAATTACAAGAAACAAAGGAATAGGGTACCAACCATCTTGGGTGAGCAAGGGATAATCAGAAGCACTAAGATTAATAAACCAATCCCAATGACCAGCTTCTTTGAACAAAAGTGCAGCAGCATGAAGGGTATTAGTGACCATAGTAGGTCCTCTATAAGTTACCAAATTAGCCTTAACAATCATTCTAACATTACCCAATTGAGCAAAAAGAGGCTCATTCCTGACAAAGTTAGCAAGGTCCAATCTTTCTTTAGGAGAAGCTTCTAAATCCAAGTGAACAACGTATTGGTTCCTTGGATGGTAAAGGGCCTTAAGGGTTCTCTTCAAACTCTCTCCATCACCGGTTGAACCTGAGATCAAGTAAGCGATCCTTGGAACTGAGTTTGTGGGTGATGTTGAAGAGACTCTTAGCTTTGATTCGACGAAATGAGGTGTGTCCTTTGTGGCTCTTGAACGGGAAAGGTAGAGTAAGGATGAGGAATCGGAGGAGATGAAAATGGAAAGGAGGATGAGGAAGGTGGAGAGTATGAGAGAGAAGATGAGTGGTAAGAACCATTTTTTCTTTTTGTTTTGTTTGTTGGTTTCCATTGGTGAGTTGAAGTGATGTGTCGGAGAGAGAGGTTTTGGGGTTGAAGGAAGAACGCGCCGAGAGAGAGAGAGAGAGAGAGAGAGAGAGAGTAATTGTCTTGGTTAGTCAGTGGGTTTTCTGTCTCAAAGAAGAGACAGAAGTTGAAAGAAAAAGGGAGGGTGGAAAATACCATTCAGGTATTTAATTAATATTAGTTAAAAAAGAAAAAAAATGACAATATAGTTAAGATATGCATAAAGATTAATAGTATGTTAGTTGTAAAATGAAAAAGAATTTAAAAAAATATATTAATGTATGTTTGGTTAGGAAAACAACGGAGAAGGAAAGAAAGTGGAAAATGAGAAGATTATTGAATTGTTTGTCAGCTGGCATATATTTTACGAGGGAGCCAACAGATAGTTAAAAAATAATATACCAAACTTAATTTATTAATACAAAAATTCAACTTTTTTTTATTTTATTATATAAAATGTAAATTAAATTAATATCACAAAAAATAAAAATTAATAATAATTATTTGTAATTAGAGATTCAAAAAGGTCACACTATGTTAGACTTTGAAATGCCTCATACCTGCGATTATTTTTAAGGTCTAAAATTCGCATACGCTCTATCATATATATTTTTTTCGGTCTGGTATGACATTTTTAGAAAGTATGGTACGATTTAAAAGTCTATTTCATATTAAAGCATTTAAATAATATATTTTACATTTTTTTTAAATAGACTAAAATAAATCTTTATATATAAGAAAAATTAATAAAATAATAAACATAAGTAAAACTAGTAAAGTTATAACCAATAAAATTATAATTACTAAGTTTGCTACAAGGTTCCCAAAATAACAAATAAACAAAATGAATCACATAATTAACAAATCCTTCAAAAAAAATTACAAATAAAACAAAGGAACACCGTAATTAGCAATAAACAAAAGATATTTTCATTCTTTAGAAATAAATATTAAGTTACTAATAAATAATAAGGTTAATAAATAATAATAATAAAATATATATTATGTTTCATACCTAATAAGCTTTTTTATCCGACTTATTTAAATTAACAGACTTTAAAAAAAATTGAGCCTAACTTTTTTATTAAACAGATCAGAGCAAATCAAATTTTAAGTAGATTAAAATATGAACTCCTAAAATAAACTATTTATTTAGTTTGTTTATGAGTCTTATCTTTAACAATTTAATTTTCTAACAAAACTCTGTATAAGTTATTCGAAAGTTTGACAATAACAAAAACAGATTTATCAACAAAGTGATAAT